>JABUQX010107277.1:25000-27500 GCA_015478945.1 Trachelipus rathkii
TTCAATCATCTGATTCAAACATTTTTCTTTTGATAAAAACACAAAAGCAGCCTCTTTATCGCAAGCCCACTCATACAAACCAGCTTCTTCATTATTTTTCCTTCCATCCCCTTTATATTAAAAAGAATATTGTGTATATGTTTCTCAGAGCATATCATTATCGCGATCCAACATTCCTACAAAATATATGTTGAACCTAAAAATCATCGTAATTTTTTTCTTTTTTTCATATAATCATCGGAAATATTTAGAATTTTTTTTTTATTTTCCCCATTTAGGGAGCTCGAGCCGACGGGGGACAGAGGGGGATGAAGTCCCCCTGTCGTCCACCGGGAGGCCGAGAGACCCCGACTCCTGCATCTTTGCGGTTTTTACCCAATGGTATTCTTCGTTAAAATAAGATAATTTTAATCTCCCTTTACACTATGGGTACAATTGCTTTAACTAATGGGGCAGGAAGGAAAAGGAGGAATACCATTGGGTAAACCGCAAAGATGGCAGGTGTCGGGGTTTCTCGGCCTCCCGGTGGAGGACAGGGGACTTCGTCCCCTGTCGGCTGAGGCCCTTAAATGGGGAAAATAAAAAAAAAATTCTTAATATTTCCGATGAATAAATGGAAAAAAAATTACTATATATTATATATTATATATATATATATATATATATAATATATATATATATATATATATATATATATATATATATATATATATATATATATATATACTATATATATATATATTATATTATATAATTATATATATATATATATTATATATATATATAATATATATATATAAGCAAATATAAGCGTAGTCCACTCCGGCCCACGAGGACACCTCGTTCAAGCCGTAACACTCGCCACCTGAAATCGGTGCGATTTACTCTTTGGATATTATTTAACATTTTAAAATTTCAATTAAACTTTTTGGTGAAGCAAAAATACTACATTAGTAATTAAGTATATTATCACTTGGCAACTCTGTATCTGATATTTTATTGGTTAATTGAAATACCAGAAACCCCTTTCTTAATACGGGAGCTAAACTACCTCTCATTCATTTAATTTGTTTTAATAAATAGCTTTTAACTTTAACCAAATATATCCTAACTTAACTTAACCAATCTCAACCCAACCTAACCTAACCTAACCCAACCTAACCTAACCTAACCTAACAGCCTAGCGTATCCAGCTATAAAAAAAAAATGCAATATATATACGAAAAAATCATCTGATATTAATTGAAACCATTTGAAACAAAAATAAAATTGACCAAGCCCTATTTGTGACAAAGATATGACGGGAATATATATATATATATATATATATTATATATATATATATATATATTATATAATATATATATATATATAATTATAAATATATATATATATTAGTATATATATTATATAGAACTGGAGATCCACCAAAGAAAAAATATGTTGAAAAGGAAGTCGAAAGGTGTTGAAGACTCTTTAATCACTCAAGAAGCAGCCCAGGATTCTGAAATAGAAATAGAGGAAGCTGAAAATATTAACGCTGCTTTTGAGAATTTACTAAATAAAAGCTCATTAGGGAAGTCTGCTAAGATGAAGAAAAAGAAGAAAAAGAAAAAGAAGAAGCGCAAAAAAGATGTAGAGATAGAAGAAACTTCTGTTAATCAGTTTGTTAATGAAGATTCTTCAATGATCATGCATGGAGAGGAGAATATTTCTCAGAAGAAAAATAAAAGGAAGTCATAGTCTAATAAAGAAGACTGAAATATTTTTAGTTATTTTTTTTTTACTATTTTCTGTCCTCTCCTCCTTCCTCCTTGAATAGGGCCCTACCCGTGAGTGGTGACAATCTTATAATACAATATATATTTTTATATTTATATATATATATATATATATATATATATATATTATATATATATATATATTATTATATATTATATATATATTATATATATATATATATATATTATATATATATATATTTATATATATATATATATATATATATATATATATATATATACGGGTGTCCAAGAATCATCTGGACAATTTTATTATAACATAAATACATTATGGGCAAACCAAAAAGCTTGAAACAAACATATTAAGAATTATTATTATACAAAGTTTTTTTCATATAAATGACAATGTTACAAACATTCAATATGCTCACCATTAGTGATTCTCAAAACATCAAGTCGATATTCCAAGTTCTGCCAAACACGTACCAGCATTTCCACATTAATTCGTTGAAAAGCAGCTGAGATTCTTTTTTTTAAGCCAGCAATGTCTGTCTCCTAGGTATTGTACATAGTATCTTTAATGTATCACCAAAGGGAAAAATCCCATTATGTGATGTTGGGAGATCTAGGGGGAGGGGGGCAAGGAAATAAAACAGGTGAATCGGGCTTGGAGGTCTAATTCATTAGCCTTCTGGAACTCCCGACATCATACCATGTGAATTTTCTCTTTGGGATTTCAACAAAGATGATGTGTACAA
>JABUQX010107277.1:30000-38832 GCA_015478945.1 Trachelipus rathkii
ATAATATATATAGTATATATATATATATAAATTATATACGATATTATATATATATAAAATACAATATATAATATATAACTTATATAAATATATATATATATACCTATCTATATATATATATTTATATATATATATATATATATATATATAATATATATATTTATATATATATATATATATATATATATATATATATATATATATATATATATATAATATATAGATATATATATTATGTATATACATTTATTATATATATATAAATATATGTATATTTATATATAATTATATACTATATATATATACTATATATATAATATATATATATATAATTATATATATCATAATATATACTATATATTATATATATATTATATTTATATATATAAAATATATATATATATATATAAAGAGCATAATATTATATTATACTGTATATAATAAGTACTATATATAATATAGCATATAGTAATATATACTAATATGTTGGATCTATTTACGGTATATTATATAGAATAAATATATAATAATATATACATATACTTAATCCTATAGTATAATATTATATATAAGTATAATATATATATAATATATATAATAAATATATAATAATATACTATAAACTAATTATATATATAAGATGATATATATAGGTATATATATATAGTATATATATAATATATATAATATTTATATGATATATATATATAATATATATAGTACATATATATTATTATATAACTATATTAAGTATATTTGAGATAGTAATTCTATACAGTAAAATGTACACACACACAATAAATGCACAAATACATGTACGTAATACATATATATATATATAATATATATATATATATATATATATATATTATATAATATATATATATTAAATTATAAAACTTTGGGCCATAAACTTTTTGAGATATTTTGGGTAAAATTAAAGAATATTTTCAAATTTTTTCGAACTTTTTTCTAAAATTTTCGTATCCGAAAATTTATGTTCACCATGAGAATAAACCCAAAACAATAATAGGATTAGCGGCAATTTAAAAAAACAGATAAAAGAGAAGCATTATTATTATTATTATTATTATTATTATTATTATTATTATTATATTATATATTTATTATTGATATATTATTATTATTATTATATTATATTAATTATTATATATTATAATTATATTATTATTATTAATTATTATTATTATTATTATTATTATTATATATTATTATAATATTATTATTATTATTATATTATTATTATTCATTTATTATTATTAGATTATTATATATTATTTATTATTATTATTATTATTATTATATTATTATATATTATTATTATTATTATTATATTATTATTATTATTATTATTATTATTATTATTATTATTATTATTATTATTATTATTATTATTATTATTATTATTATTATTATTATTATTATTATTATTATTATTATTATATTATATTATTATTATTATTATGATTATTATATTATTATTATTATATTATGATTATTATTATTATTTTATTATTTATTATTATTATTATTATTATTATTATTATGATTATTATTATTTATTATTATTCATTACTATTATAATAATTATTATAATGCATTATTATTATTATTATTAAATTATATATTATTATTATTATTATTATTATTATTATTATTATTATTATTATTATTATATTATTATTATTATATTATATTATTATTATTATTATTATTATATTGATTATTATTATATTATTATTACTATATTGATTATTATTATTATATTATTATAATTATATTATTATTATGATTATTGATTATTATTAAATAATTATTAATTATTGGGCAGTAGCATAGCAGTTTTACTAGATAGAATCTCTTTATTAATATATTTATTATTTATTATTATATGATTATTATATATATATTGATATTATTATTATTATTCATTATTATCTATTATTATTATTATTATTATTATTATTATATTATATTATTATTATTATTATTATTAATAACTATTTTTATTATATTATTATTATTATTATTTCATATATTAATTATTATGATTATTATTATTATTATATTATTATTATTATTATTATTATTATATTGAAATGGTTACTATAGCAACCGTTGACATAGCAACCAACTTATGATTATAATTATTATAAAATTATTTTAATGTGATATAGCTTCTTTTTCAGCTTTTCTCTATTGCTTCATTGATTACTACTTTTTCTAAAAATTATTAATTATTATGTTATATTATATTAATATTAAAATTAAATAATATTATAATCTGCTTTTTTTTATTAAAATTTCTAATAGTATCATAAGAAAGATTATTATTATTATTATTATTATTATTATTATTATTGATTATTATTATTATTAATTACTATTGTTAATTTTATTAAAAATTTATATTATTAATATTAATTATTTACCCATTATTTTTTAATTCATATTATTATTATTATTATATTAATTATTATTTATTAATTATTATTTATTATTATTATATTATTATTATATTATTATATATTAATATAAATTAATGATTATAATTATAAGTATGATTATTATTATTTTTATTATTATTAAGTTATTAAAATTTTAATAATAAAATAAGAATAATAAATTTTATTAATTAATATTAATAATAATAGTTAATAATAATAATAAATCATAATAATTAAAAAATAATATAAATAATAAAAATAATTAATAAAGTAATAATAATTATAATAATAATTACTGCTACTACCTGACTAGCTTACTACTACTACACTACATACTACACTTACTACTGACTACTAATGAATTAATAATTAATAATAATAATAATAATAATAAAATAATAAATAATAATAATAATAATAATAATAATAATAATAATAATAGATAATATAAAATATTAATAATATCAATAATAATAAAATAATAATAAATATAATAATAACTTAAAATAAATAATATAATTAATAATAATACATAATAATAATAATAATAATAAATAAATTCAATAATAATAATAATGAATAATAATAAAACTGTATTTGAAGGCTTTATTCAGAATAAAATTTGACTGGTTAATAACAAAAATAATGAAAAATTAATAGTTAACATAAACAAGCAACCGATGCTTACGAATCCTTCTTGCTCCAGACGGAGCAAGCTGTTTCCAATTTGAGCACGTGCTTACGCCCGTGCATTGGTGGCCTGGGGCCTCATCCGCTCGCTACGCTCGCACGTTCGCCAAGACAAAAAAACAAGTAGGGCATGGCGTAGGACTATGGCATGGGCATGGGCAAATGGCTATTGGCGATGAGGCCATGGGCATTGGGCGATGGGCATGGGCAATGGGCCATATGGCATGGCTCGATGACGGGCCTATGCATGCGGCCGACTGGGCTATCGGGCTCCGAACTGGCTGAATGGCTTGGGCTATGGCATGGCTAATGGCAATCAGCAATGGCCCGCGCCATGGGCCGATCGGCGATGGGGGCATGTGCATTTTTGTCGAAGGTGGCTGATGAGCGTAGAGCTTAACCATCCTCCGCAATTGGCCCGATTTTGGAAGCTGTTTTTTGGTCATTAAAAAACCAGTCAGACAAAATGATTCCAGGTGACTCACAAACTACTTCACTCCAACCCAAATTGACACGAACCGGAAGACTTTTTTTGGCAAAGTTTAAAATTCAAAATTCAGACGTTATAAGATGAAATCCAAAAGATATGTTATAAAGAATATGGTTCCTTATTACAGAAAAACTAAAATGAAATTTTTATATAATGCTATAGAATAATGGCGACTACTAATTGCAACACAATTTTTTTGTCATCTGTTCATAATGCAGCATATTAGAATCTTTACAATAATAATAATCAAAACTTATAAATAAAATTATAATGCCTAAGTATAATACCCATAGTTATATGAACGACAACATAATTTAAAAATTTACAAGAAACAAAGATATTTTTTAATTATCGATTCCGACTGTTGTAGTTTATAACCAATTGGTGGTGGGGGAGTATTAGCATAAATAAGCAATAGATGAGAATAATAACCAGTTTGACTTAATAATAAATAACATACAAGCAAAAATTATAATGAATAATAATAAATAATAATAATAAATAATAATAATAATAATAAAACTAAATAATTAAAATTAATATAATAATAATAATAATAATAAATAATAATAATAATAAATAATAAAATACGGTAAATTGTACCCAGAAGGGTTCGTCACCCCGATTTTATGAAAAATCCAGGATATACTCTAAAAAAACATAATAAATAAAAGATTAGTAAAACGAAAAATCCGTCCGCCTCCTTAGGGAAAAAAGTTTACCAGCCTCTTCAAAGTTGTAAAAAAAAAAGCCCCATATGAATTTTATAAAAAAACAAAACCAAAAATTTTTTTTTGAAAAATCACAGATATACTCTAAAAAAAATAATGAATGAAGAATAGTTGAAAATCGGAAAAATCGGCAGTCTCTCTTAGCGAAAAAAAGTTAATCGGCTCTGAAAAGTAAAAATTTCCGTAGAACTTTCTCTATAATAAAAATAGTGGGCCGTTCGTGCTTCGTTTGTTAGGCGGCCATCCTATGTTTCAGGTTATGCATAAGATTTGTAAATCTGCATAATTTTCTTCTGGTTACCTAACAAAGAACTTATCATAACCTGACTTTGAGGGCCTGAAATGAGACCTAACCCTGCATCGATCAATATCGCACACAAGTCTATGGGACTTTTAACAACTTTGCAGAGCTGATATTTTTCATAAAGACGGAGCGACAATTTTCGTTTTTCACTATTCGTTCATTATTATTTTGGAAGAGTATATCCTTGCGATTTTCATAAAAATCGCAGGTGACAACCCTCGGATAACTTACAATAGATAATATAATAATAATAAAATAATAAAATAATAATAATAATAAAATAATAATAATAATAATAATATAATAATAATATAATAATTAGATAATATATAATAATAATAATAATAATAAAATAAATAATAAGATAAATAAATAGATGAGAAAAGGGCTACCAGGGGGACGTTTTCGTCCATGAAGGGCCAAATAATAGTAATAAGAATACATTACTGACAATAATGACAATAATAACAATAACAATCAGCATAATAATAAGAAGTAATAATACTAAAAATAATAATTAACAATAAAAATAATAATAATAATAATAATAATAATAAATATAATAAATAATAAAAAATAATAATAATAATGAAAATAATAATAATAATAATAATAATAAAATAATAAACAATAATGACAAATAATCAAAATAATAATAATAATAAATAATAATAATAATAATAATAAAATAATAATAATAATAATAATAATAATAAATAATAATTAATAATAATAATAATAAAATAACTATACAATAATAATAACAATAATAACAATGATAATGATAGAATTAATAATAAAAATAATAGATAATAATAATAATAATAATAAAATAATAATATAAGAATAATAATAATAAATAATTAATAATAAAGAATAATAATAATAATAATAATAATAATTAATTAATAATAATAATAAATAATAATAATAATAAATAGTAATAATAATAATAATAATAAAATAATAATGATAGTAAAATAAATAAATAAAAATAATTAATAATAGTAAGAAGATACTGACAATGAAAATACAGTGATAATAAATATAATATAATAAAATAATATAATAATAAAATAATAAAATAATACCAATTAATAATAATAATAATAATAATAAATTCAATAATAATAATAATAATTAAAATGAATAATAATAAATAATAATTAATATTAATATTTAAAAATAATAATAATGAATAAATAAAATAATAATATAATAATAATAATAATAATTTCACCATTGATTATTCAACAGATTATATATACTATACAAAATCGAATGCGTTATTAAAAAAATAAATAATATTAATAAAATAATAATATAATAATAATAATAAAATAATAATAGATAATAATGAATAATAATAATAATAATAAATAAAATAATAATAATAATAATCACAATCAATAAATCATAATCATAATAATAATAAAAATAATTAAAATAATAATAATAATAATAATAATAACTATATAATAATAATAATAATAATAATAATAATAATAAATAATAAATCTAAAATTAATAAAATAATAATAATAATAATAATTTTGTAAAAAAAAATAATATAATTAAATTTTTATTAATAATAATAATAAAACTAATAATAATAATAATTAATAATAATATATAATAATAATAATAATAATAATAATGAATAATATAATTTAATAATAAGTGATGATCAATAACCATAATATAATAAAATTAATAATAATTAATAAAATAATAATAATTAAAATTAATAAATATATAAATAATATTAATAATAATTAATCAATAAAATAATTATAATAAATAATAATATTAATAAAAATTCAAAGAAAATAATATAATAATAATAATAACCCCACAATAAAAGTCAATTAAATTAAACGAATTAATAATAATAAATATAATAATAATATAATAATAATAATAATAAATAATAACTAATAATAATAATAATAAATAATAATAATAATAATAAATAATAGATAATGAATAATATAAAATAATAAAAAATATTTGTCAAAAACACTGAAAACGAAAGAAAACATGAAAGTTTAAACGAAATAATCAAATAAATAAACGATAAGAACAAAATTATATAAGAAAATAATAATAATAATAAATAATATAATAATAATAATTAATAATAAAATATAATAACAAAAAATTAAATAATGAAACTAAAAATTATGAAAAAATAACAAGAAAAAATAATAATAATAATAATAATAATAATCAAAAATAATAATAATTGGTTTCTAATAAGAAATAATGAGGGAAGGAATATAACTAATAATAATAATAGAATAATAAGAATGAAATAATAATTAATAATAAATAAATAAGTAACATAAATAATAATAATATATTTATGATTGTCTATGTCATAGCAACAAAACCGCCAGCAGCACTTGACTTTGTAATTTCAAGAGAAAGATTGAGAGAGAACAACTATAGTGTTAATAATAGCATAGGAATCCCTTACCAAACTCGTCGTAGAATAGGACTTAAGAGGTGGGTAGGAATGGCCCTGTAGTATTTAGATAATAAAGAAGTTTCTGACTTTCACGAAACGAACCAAATGGTGATGATTCCTGAACAATTTGGGGGAGGATCTATTCCACAGATTACTTATGCCCTTTATATGAGATAGCCCTCCGGAGATTTTGTTAAAGGTGTATTTCGCTTTTTCTAAGAAGGGAGTTTTGCTACGGAATTGTGTTGTTCTAACGTTTGGTTCTGTTTACAATTCACGTTTGCCACAAAAGATCCATTTGCAGAATTCGACTTTTGTGAATTTAAAGAGTGTGACTACTCTACTGTAAGGGTGTAATTATCGTTGAAAGTTTTAGCAAAAGACAAATTTTTGAATAATGGGGTTGTGTGTTCACGCGGGTAGTTACGAGGCCCGTGATATTACACGAATTATTTTTTTTTGACATAACGATAGAGGTGTGTAGCAGGTAATTCACTTGCACAAACCCCTACCGACAAAACGACAACAAGAGTAGTCATGATGGATAAACAAGACTATAGTAAAGGTTTTTTAAAAGTACTTGGGTTTCTGGAAACCAAAGTTCCTCTATCGTAAGAGGGAATGCAATAGTTTAGCATAGAAAATTGGCTGATGCAGACTTTGATGTGTTCTTATGAAAGAAAAGCTTGTCGCAAGGATAACAGCCTAATAACTTGCAGACGATTAGCCGATTTATAATTATATCTTTTGCGTCTTACATTTGTGAATAGGCGTTCTTTTGATTTGTTATTACTAGGTAATTTGTTTTTGTAGATTTAGGGAGAGTCTGTGCCTCTACCCATGTTATAATGTTTTTAATTCATTATTTACTTGTCGGTAAGTGTGTTTATATTACGGACTTATGATATTAAGATTGCAGTGTCAGCAGCATATTGAGAGTGTATTGAATTGTGACAATTTTGAAATCAATTTGTATATAGTATTAAAGGAATTAGTGGCCCAGTATGGAGCCCTGAGGGACACCGGAGAAATTGAGGCCAAAGTGGGATGATGTGTCTCCTAAGCTGACGTATTGTGTTCGGTCAGATAAGTATGACTGAAACCATTGTAGTGAACCATTACTGATACCAAGTCTCTCTAATTTGTTTAAGAGTAGGTTGTGCCGAACTACATCGAATGCTTTCGAGAAATCTAACAGTAAAAGTACACATGTTTGTTTTTCATTTATGCTTAAAGTCATAGTTTGTTCGAGTAAGGACATACTTCAGAGCATCCTCTGTTGCCCGTTTTTGGTGAAGCCCAAACTGATTTTGTGAGAAAAGCCATTAACATGCAAGTAATTAGTAAGTTGAGCATGAAATTTTTCAAAAATTTTACCAGTTGTATGTAGGGATTGAAATCGACGCAGAGGGTTTTCGGAAGGGAGGTGTCAGAGCTCTTGGGAACAGGGATAACTTTTGCAATTTTTAAGTCAGTTGGATAGTGATGTAAGGTCAATTGAATTGTTATAGAGAGAGGCTAAAATGGTGAGATTTTTTTGTGCAGTTTTGGATATTTTAAATGAAGATGGATCACAGAAGATTTAAGCTCTTCATATCAGCGGATCGAACAACTGCGACCTCCGCGTTGCCTGAGGTAACAGTAAAACCGGCGCTTACCACTAAGCCATCCACGTCCCC
>JABUQX010107278.1:0-12605 GCA_015478945.1 Trachelipus rathkii
GGTGGACGACCAGAGGGAGAATGTTTTAGCGTAGAGGCCGGCGCAAAGCCCCAGTCGGCCCGATTAAACTGCCCAAAAGTATGCTATGGCGGATTCGAATGTTGGAGAGAAAGTATTTTAGTTAAGAGATATAATGTTTTTGGTCAGATTTTTACCAATTTTTTACAATTGAAACAAATGAATGGGACAAATGGAAGAGACGATACAATTTTGGTAACTTGTTTTTATGCGATTTGCAAAAGGCGTATGATACGATTAATAGGGACCCTCTGTTGCAGATGTTAGTGATATATGGTGTTGTGGTAGGGCTTCTGAATAGAACAAACAGTATGATGACGTTAGTGAGCGTTTTGTTAAGATAAATGAAGTTGAAAGTGATTGGGTTTTAATATTAATAGGCGGAGTGAGACAGCGATGTGTTATGTCTCCTGGTTATTCAATTTATCTATGGATGATAAATTATTAAAAATGTAGATAAGGTAAGGTTATGGTGTGAGTGTGGGGGAGTCGCGTGTGAATTTATGTTGATGGTGACGCAATGAACAAGTGTCAGAGTTTTAAATATTTAGGATATATGTTTGGATTGAAAAAAGGGAACGGATGATGCGTGTATTAGGAAAGTTGTGAATGGTGGGGAAGGTGGCTGGGTGCAATTAACTCCTTAGTGGATGTAAACACGTCTAAGTTTTTGAGTGCGCTACGTTTTTGGCATGAGGGTACATGTTTTGTTACCTTTGTTAATGTATAGTAGTGAAATTATGGTATGGAATAAGAGGTATAGATCTAAAGTACAATGTGCTCAGATGGACAATCTTAAGGGCGTGTTAAGTGTGAGAAAAATTGATAAAATGAGGAAGAACGCATTAGGGAGTTGTGTGATGTGAAGAAAGGAGTAAATGAGAGAATAAGTACAAGGGAAATTCTTCCGGAAAGCTATGGATAATGTTCAAGCTGCATGAATTTTTCACCTCCACAGTTATTCCAGCTATACAAAGATCTCATTTCATAACATATATTAATTTTAATATTTTTAATGAGATACTATTGTTGTGCCATCCTGTATTTTTTCAGTTTTTGTTTTATGCTCTCCTTTAACATTAATTTTTTACTCTTTGGTATCCTCCATGTAAACAATATTTGATGTCACTGTAATGGGTTGTTCGCTTTTTAACATTAAATGAAAACACTCGTAGTGTGAATATTAAGTATTAAGATATATATGGAAGAGAGTGGAGGGTGCCCTACCTATTATATGCGGATGATTTGGTTTTGTGTGGTGAATCTAAAGAGAGTTTGAGAGGATTGGTAGAGAGATTGGTAGTGTGTAAAAGGAATTGTTTGAAAGTAAACGTAGATAAGGGTAATGTTATGGTTGTGAGTGAGGACAGTCCTCGGTGTGAAGTTATGTTAGATGGTGAGCAGCTGGGACAAGTGTCTTGAGTTTAAATATTTAGGATATATGTTGGATGAAAGGGAACGGATGATGCAGAGTGTAGGAAAGTTGTAAATGGCAGGAAAGTGGCTGGTGCAATTAAATTCGTTGGTGATTTAAAGGGACTAAGTTCCTTAGTGCGCTAGGGTCTTTATGAGGGTATATTTTGTTTACCTGTGTTAATGTAATAGTAGTGAGACACTATGGTCTGGAATAAGAGGTATAGATCTAATGTACAATGTGTTCAGATGGACAATCTTAAAGGCGTGTTAGGTGTGAGAAGAATTGATAAAATGAGGAATGAACGCATTAGTTAACTTGGGGGGGGTGAAGAAAAGGGTAAATGAGAGAGTGAAATGAAGTACATTAAGATTGTTTGGCATGTGGAAAGGATGGATGATAGTTCGGTGTTAAGCGGATGTATAGTGGTGAGTGTGCTGGGAATCGATCAGCTGGTAGACTGAAGAAAAAGTAGGTTGAGTCAGTAAAGGAATGCCTGGAGGAGAGAAATGTGAGTTTGGCAGAGGCGAGAAGAGAGATGCATAATAGGAGTGAATTGCGTGGTTTTGTGACGGGGTATGGTTGTGGCCCACCTGGGCCAAGGGATGAACCCCACATTGAGGAGATGCCATAGTGAGGGTCCGTCGCGGTCCCGTGAAGCTCTGGGTTTATTTTCAATGACTGCGCCGAGTTCTCACTAGAAGGTATAAAGGGGCCTGCAAGGCTTGGCTTTCTTTTCGACCTGCGTTATATTCTTTTACTACTTTTCTATTTCCGGTGTGTGCTACGCACCTTACTCCCGGTCTTAGGGAGAGAAGGTGGGTGATGATGATGATATTTATATTTTTAACAATGCTGTTACGAAAAAGGGGGAATATCTCCAACCCTTCAACAATTTTTAAACCCCTAACTTTATTTTTTTTCTGTTTTTTATTTTAATTTAAAGAAGTGAATTTGAAATCGTCTTGTCTCTTTCACTAATATATACGATCATCTCTACAGCTTCTGTAAGAAACTCACTATTAAGGACCTTTCTCTTTTTTTTTATGACTGTCCTCTACCCACCTTTTGAGATGGGAGGCCGGAACTTTTTGCTATTGCTCTAAATATGTCGAAAGCCCTTGTATTTTCAAGTTTTCCAAGTAATACACATTCGGTTTCTATCCTTCTCTTAACATATCTCAGATTTTTATTCTGAGCTTATAGAACAGCTGTTATAGACGACCGGCTTTCCTCTTCTTTATAGACGACCGGCTTTCCTCTTCTAAATAGGCAAATAAAGTTGTTCCCTAGATTTTTGTTCTGTCATAACCCTCTTCTATTCATCATGATATACCTTTACCTTTAATTTCTTCACCCATTCAGTGCTGAAAATTCTACTTTACATTATTCTTTTCATGTAATAAAACAGACTATTGCAACAGAACAGAAAGCTTCAGTTGCTAAGCAGTTTAACTTTGAACTTTTTCATGTGCCTACCCTGGATAATAAAAAAATACTTTTTTTGTATCCAGTTCTTGTAAAAGACCATTCATTCAATTAATTTTCTACTTTACATGTATAGTTGAAAGCTCTATTTGACGTGAAGTTGAAAAATGGGCTAGAAGTTCTGTTTGTTTGTGTGTCTGAGGTAGAGTCTAACTTCTCTTCTAGTTGTAAATTGGAAAATCAAAATTGTGGAGTCGAGGACGTTAATATAACCCTCTTTATTCATTCCTATACAAGTCAATACTCGTAAGTAATCTGTGTAAGAGCACTTTATTTTTTTAAGTGGCATTACGAGTCAAAATTTTCCTGTTCCTGTAATCATTTATTTGTGTATGATCATTTGTTATGAGTAATTAACATCTTTCAATAAAATTGACTTTTCCCAAAGAATCGTTATTTTTTTTTATTACTTAGATTTTTCTAAACAAACTCGTTAACTTGCAGTTAGAATGAAGAAAAAATTCATTACTTATGTGTGTTTCCCCCCCCCTTCATGTTTCAATATTATAATTACAAAAACTTTAAGATGAAAAAACCTTCAAATATCATAAACATTGAGAAAATAGTAAACTTTGTTATTATTTTTTAAACTCGTCTAGACTTTCAATATTTATGGTATATTTGTTTATTACACATACAAAACGTTGTAACTGATATTTATTGCTGTTTTATTTTTCTAAAGACGTAAACCGAGAGCACTGAAAATATCTGGACATATTTCACAAAAATTATACAAATATAAAAAAAATTAACATTACTTTCCTTAGGCTATAATTGTGATAAAACTAGACTTAGTTTAGGATGCTCATTTTAATTAAGATCATATAGATAATTTATAACAGTTTCGTAAGTTAATGCTTTATTTTATTTCCAGGTAAAATTGTCCATAAACTATGCCGTGATCCTAATGTAGATATTGCAAGTCATGCTAAAAAGGTGTACGAGCTTTGGAGGGACAATATCGTATGCAAAATTGGCAAACCGATGATCGAGGTTAGGTGCGATCTTCAAACGCAGAAATTAAGAGAAAAAGCAAGGAATTTAATTTATAATTCTCTTTCTGATTCATCAGAAGTAAAACTTGAGAAGAATAAAGACTCCTCTGTTGATAACCCTGGTAATTCAAAAGCCGAAAGCAATTCCGATTATAGTGTAGAGAATCTTAAATCTTTAGCAGAGTATATTGAAAGAGAGGTTTTTAGTAAGAGTAAAAAGAAAATTAGCAATCAATACAAAAGAACAAATAGAAAAATAGTGTTTCTCTTAAAATATCAAAACGATGTTAAAATTGATTTAATAAAAGCGAAAATATCTGTTCCTAAGTTTGTAGAAACATACTTTCAAAAATAGATTAAAATTAAAAACATGATCATTAGATATGATCAAGATTTTAATCCTTTCTGTATACATTGATATTTTATGGAATTCATCTTCTATTTGTAAGTGAAATGTATATTTATTGGCATATTTTAGACTTAATCTGTACAAGTTTATGTAATTCAAGGTAGAAATAAGTTTGATGTAATATATTTTTAGCTTGTAATATATTTTTATATTTTTAGCTCTATTAGTAATTTAATTGTATGAATTTATAATTTTACTTTTCATTTTTAAGCAAGAATTTTTTTTATCTTTCTACAACTTTTTTTGAAGGGTTGGGATGAATGTAATGTTCAATACTGAAGATATATATATATTTTTTAATGCTACTTTGGTTTGAAGTCACATTCCAAGTCACAAGATGGTTACATTTTTCAAACTTGAATTAAATTCGAGGTATTCATTTAAACTAGTTTCATTTCCTAATGGCGACTTCATAGGTATGTTGATCTACTTTCAAAACTTTCATACAGAATAATATTTTCAGCGAGATCATCCTAGTTATCAGTGACGGAGAAAGATTGGTGAGCATACGAATAACTTAAACTGGTAGTTATAAGGGGAATTTATGAAATGAAAGCTAAAATAAAACCAGATAGATGAATAATGTATAGGAACTTCATGTTCACATTGGGAAGTGATGGTTGTAGGTCTTTTGATGAGGTTAATTAGCCAATTTTATAGGTCTTTTGATGAGGTTGATTAGCCAATTTTATAAGTTTCTTTTTATCTCTGCCACACAAGTTAATTAAGATACGTTATTTAACCAAGATTGTTGAGTCATGAGTCTAATGCAGGTTATATGATTAACAGTGGTCTTAAAATATTAATTTTAAGTCCTCCTTTTTCGGTATTAGTAAATATCTCTACGGAAATTATTTTAACATCTGGTACGCGTCCACATCAGAAAATTCGAAATCAATCCTAAAAAGCTTCTATTTAGCTTACATTTATAAATGTAAAGTAGGTCGGTTTAGTTCTATTTTAATGCGTTTTTGTTTCAACATTTTCCTTCGAACAGATAAGATCGAAGAGTTGAAACAGACTATTATCCTTCAAAATTTAGAGGAAATGTTTAACCAGTTTTTCGATATAGTCTTTATAAGTTTCGCTAGTGGGTAGAAGAAACTCAATTTCATCCTCCTCCTCCACCTTCTCTTCCGAAGACTTTGGGCAAGGTGCGATACATGTATGCTATAATATAAGGGCCCTCACAGCTTCACAGGGACTTGCGCGGAAACCTCACTATGGCATTCGTCAAATCTGTTTTCATCCCGTTTTTCTATGGTAGAAATCCGCCTCTCTACAAGACTTCGCATTTTACTTCATCTACGCTATTATGCACCCTCTTCTCTGCCTCTGCCAAACTCTGCATTCTCTCCACAGTCCAGCACCATTTCTCCTTTACAGGATCTCTAAGTCCCTGTTTTTCTTAATCGTCTCCAGCTGGTCGATTTCCAGCAAACTCCGACTATCATCACATGGACCTTTCACGTGACCAAACCATGCTCGTATTACTTTCATTATTCTCATTATTTCCTTTCTTCATACCCACACAACTCCTAATGCGTTCATTCCTCATGTTTTATCAATCTCTCACACCTAACCTCCCCTAAGATTGTCAATCGCTGAACACATTGATACTTTAGATCTATACGCTCTTATTTCAGAACCATGAGAGTTTTTTGTCATCCTAAACACAGGTAAACAACATACCACTCTATGTCAACGGGCTAGCACACCAAGACAGTTCCCTTTCATCCACTCAAGGATGTTAATTCCTCCAGCCACTTCCTAACAATCAATCTTTCGCCTACCTCAATCTAGCATCAATCCGCTTCTCCTTTTCATCCATATATATATCCTAAGTTTTCAAAACTCAGACCACTTGATTCCAGTTGCTCTAACACCATCCAACATTAACTCACACTGACGACTGTCCTCAACCTGCAAGCAATAACCTTTACTGCTTATATACGTTTACTTCAGACGCCTTCCTTTTACTCACCCTGCCATATCCCTTTACCAATCCTCTCTAACTCTTCAGATTCGCCACACAAAAACGCAAATTTCTTTAGTTTTAATTATGTTAAATTTTTCCTACTTCCCTTAATGTTTAATTAAATACAACAAATTTAGAAATTTTTAATTGGTCTTCATATGTCAGCAGTTTTCACAAATACGTTAGTATATGAGATTTACGTATACAAAGCGGAAATTCATTACTTTAAAAATATTAAAAGTCACAATTATCACAGATACGTAGACGCAATTAATAATCGTGCTTTATCTCTTTGTAAAATTCCTTAAAGCTCCAATTTCCATTTTCCTGTTGCGCCCCAGGAAGTGCAGTATCCGTAATGAGTTATCTGAAACATTTTACGATTATTAAATTTAGTTTTCGATTACTAAACTAGTACTACTATAAAATTTGGATATTTCAGAAGAAAACTTGAAAATTAACTCGCCTTATATGGTTCAGGATGGGTGTATTCCAGAAATGGTTCCAAGTTACCTTGTTCTCCTACCCTGATAATACCGTTCTTGAATGTTACGTAAAATGTTTTTTCATTATCGGCACAAAGGAATGAAGGAGTCTCAACCAGAGCCACAGTCTGATCTGTTTGTTTATAATTATTTTTAATGTAATTACTACATGCAAAATTATAAGTTTTAATAAAAATCAAAAATAACCACCTTTTACCTCTATCTTTGTTGAGTCGGATAGCACTCTTTTGATTTTCCCAGCCACCGAGAAATATTTCGTACATTGCTGCAGTGTCTTCTGGTCCAGACGTTAAAGCGATATGGGCGTCGTTACCGCATGATACACTAAATAGAAGAGATGTTCCATAAATTGGTTGGTAGTTATATGTATCACAGTCTTCTGTACGTAAAATTCTTTCCTCTGAAATAAAATAATAAAATCAGCAGAACCTCAAAATTTAGATATTCTCATCGTAATCCATTTCAGCACAATTAACTTACGGTAAAATTGCCACCATCCGATTGCTCCCCAGCCAGTCGAATAGGCGTAAAAAGCTACATCAATGTGCTCAGGAAGGGTTGCTTCCATAAAAGGATCCCATTCACCGCCACGTCCAACGCGTACATGGTCGTCATCGAATGTTACCCAAAATTCACGTACTTCGTCACCATTTAAAATGTCTGGTGTGTCAACTTTTGCAAGATCATCACCTGAAAAATAATGCTCAATCTATATTCTATAAAAGTTTTTTAATTTAGGTGCGCCTCTTGAGGGACCAAGAAAATTGGAATTCGAGTCGAGTAAAGAAATCTTATATTTATAAATATTTAGAACTATATCCTTTTCATATTTTGATGAAACAAGACCACCAATGATTTGCCAAATATTTTTGCTTATTAATTAATATACACCCAAGTTAATCAATGTTTTGCTACATGTATTTATTCTGCTTCTTAATATACACATTAATTTATTAATATACACCAAAATTCTCCCTTATCGCACACTAATAGCAATAACCATCAACAAAGCATTCGACACAGTCTCCCGACAATTAATGGATAAAATACTAATATGACCATTAACAATAAAATAGCAAATTTTCTACAGCTAAAGTCATACAAGGACGATACTCCTCCCACACATACAAACTATACAATGGCGTCCATCAAGAAACCATCCTCTTGCCAACACTTTTTAATCTCTTTATACACGATCTCGCAAACCCCACATTCCCTTCTATAAAAATTAATAGCTATGCCAACAATCTAACAATTACAGGTCAAAGCCTCTTAAAAGACAACACGCACAGAGCTACAACAGTATATAGGCCAGCTGGAACAGTGGTTAACAATGAACAGAAGACAACAACCCGCCCCACAAATTCTTCATAATGTTACTCACAGCTGATAAAGGAGAATCAAATACACACCCAATAATATACCTTTCAAAAATAATATTCTCTCTCAAACAAACAACCCAACATTTTGGGCTTACTTTCGGCACGCATATGACATTCACCTCCCACACAAACATTACATCTAAAACCACAAATTAAAAGCATTGAGAGCGCTAACAGGAACAAACTTTGTCCAGTACAGAGAAAGCAATTCTATAGTATACAGACAATATTATCGTCCATCTCTAAATTACGCATCACCCGCCTGAGCTCCCACAATTTCAAAATCTAACTTTCAAAAACTATAGAACTCGTTCAAAACGAAGCCCTCAGAATAATAACTGGTTTGCCTCCCCTCCACACCTATTCACTATCTTCTGACTGAAACGGATGTCAATTTTACAGTAAATCACTCAATAGATCACCCACCTTGACAGATATGAGCTACACCAGCCTAATACTATTCTGATGTGTACATCAGACTGCCGCCCCAGTCCCAACCCCCACCACCTGATGCCCTCATCATTAAACACATTCATGCTCAATTAACCCAAGAAACCATCTCCCCATACCAGAACAATACCATTCTTCAAGCACATCAACCCAAAATTTCCGCTCTGGGCACTCCCCCCCCCCTTCAGGAATACAAGTTTAACTATTTTAATGATCCCCCTACCTATTGTCAGAGATGTCGTTCCCCTACAATTGACAGCACAAAACTCTCATTATAGATTGCCCTGCTATGGCGAACCTCAAACGCAATTTCAGTACCCTTAAATTAATAGATCTCTGGGCGCTGGTGGCGGAGTATTTCGAGGTCACCCATTTCTCATAGGAGGGAAGCAGGGGGTCGACAAAGTAAAGTAAGTATACACTATTTAAGCAAATGGGAACCAGGTCAAAGGATTGAAAAAACATCTATAGCAACAATTATAATTTGATTTTCTTCCCTTTCAACAAAAAATTAATCTTTACCTTTCTTAAATCTAATAGCAGAGGCAGCATTTTCCCAAGCTCCAATGAATACTTCAAACATATTATCAGAGTCTTCACCCACAGGAGAAAAGGCCAAGTGACAATCGTGAGGTGCTTTGACGCGAAACCTGAGAGATTTCCCTTTAATAGGACGGAATCTGTATTCTTTGTCTTCATTTGTACCATAGGATGGCCATCCATCACTTCCATCATCAGCTGCAAAAAAGATAAAATATTTAAATTAGTATATAAAGTAACCTACAGAACAACCAGACAATTTTATCAATATCGACTAAATAATTTATAGAAAATCAAGACTTTGATAATTGCTAAAGTAGGATGTAAGAATTTCAGTAGGGCGTGGTGGAATGAATAGGTGATGCAAGCGGTTAAAAGTAAAAAAAGAAGAAGCGTGGTTGAATGTGCTAAAAGCCAATGATGAGGTCTCTAAAGAGGTACAGGCCTGTGAGATGAAAGGGCTGAGAGTGATAGTTGGGGTAACAAGAATAGATAGATTGAGAAACGATGATGCAAGTAAGTTTAGAATAAAGGACATATTGACATTTATAGAGAAAGGCCAACTGAGGTGGTTTGGACACGTAAAGAGAATAAAAATTGACCGGTGGGCAAAAAGGTACTAAGATGGAGATCGATGGGAGAGAGAGAGGAGTGGGGAAACCGAGGATCAGATGGAGAAATAGCCTAAAGGCAGGGATCAAGAAAAGAGGATGAAATTGGATGGGGTGGAGGAGGAAAAAGTGTATGAGGATAGATGGCGATGGAAGTGTTTCTTCCATGATGTCTGACAAGTGTGTGCACCTACAGGAGTTTGATGAAAAAGAGAATAGAACCTTTATTAAACCAGGGAGCAATAAATTTTTTTATCTTTATAAAGTTGGTAAAACTAAGAAATACATTTTATGATCCAAGGGAAAAATCAGAAATAGATTTTATTTATTTTAAATTAAATTTGATGTTTCATAAACTCGATTTTTTGTACTTTTTATTATATCTTAAATGAGATTTTTTTTTTTTCATTTTTAAAATTATTTTATCTTGTAGTTAAATTATTTTTTCATTAGATATTTATTGAGTTAAATTAAAACAATAACATAGTTCAGCCCAAACTTTTTTCCCCGCGGCACCCTTGTGCTAAAAAAAATTCGCGGCACACCTACTCTTAAATTGGTTTGAGTAAGTCTTAGGTCTTGGGAAAACAAGAAAACACAATGCAAATTTAATGCTCATTTACCTTTAATGTGAAGAATGAAACGGCTTTAATGAATTTTTTATTATTTTCTTTAAGTTTATGGGAAGTTTTGTCAATTTTACACTTAAATCACTTGACGCTGAAAGTTTACTCCTGTATCTGTTTTTTTATGTAAGCATACGTTGAGTATGCAGACTCGATAGATTATAAAGTATTTTTAATGTAATCTTGCTAACAGCATCGTTTTCTGCATACATTTGCATCCATAACCTTCTTGGCCCCATTCGTGGTATTTTAAGTTCAAAGTGCGGTCTTCACTGATGTCCAGCAGATTTTGAAAAGCTTCATTTGTCATTCCAGTAGGTTTACGTCTCGGGTCACACGAAAATGTGTTTGTCATCCAGCTGTAGACATCTTCAGAATCAATATCAGGAAAATACTCAACAATAGTTTTTTTCCAAACCTTCCATGTGGACAGTAATAATTTCGAGGATGTTCGGTTGAAGATGGATCTCATTTGTTTTGACAAATTCTTGCAACCGATTAAAGTTGGAGATGTCTCTGCTCTTAAGACATGCTTCAAAAAATAAAAAAAAATTTGAGCAAGCCTTTTATTTTGTCTAATTGTGCTCCTTCCTTCCCTTAAAGAGATGTGGTGGTTTCATTTAGTTTTTCGAATATTTCGGAAAGGTATCCCAATTTAAGCAGCCAATCGACATCAGTTAATTTTTGAATAAAAGACTGCTTTGTAAATGTGACCACCAATGTATCGTTTATTTCAAATAGTCTGGCTAAAATGTTTCCCCTTGAAAGCCACAGCATTTCTGTGTGCAGCAGGAGATGGAAGTGATCCATACCCATATCTTCGGCGGTAAGTTTCAAAAGGCGTGCTTGAAGCGGCTCTTAACATGATTAATTATCTTCGCAGCATCATCCAGCACAACTTTTGAATCTTGTGGCATCGTTCTTGTTGCCAGGGAATGCCGATGTATGACACAGTGGCCGCTGGTGGCGTTTTCTGCCAATTGCTTCATCCTAGACACCGCTCCATTCGTTTGCCCAACCATTGCGGCGGCTCCATCACTGCAAATATACACACACCTGCTCCATTCCAAACCATTTTCCTATACAAATTTGTCGATAGCATTGAAAATTTCGTTGCCAGTGGTGTAAGTCTCAAGTACTTCGCTCATTAAAAGTTCCTCTTCTATTTGCATTGCGAATGGGTACCTCACAAGAAGAACAGCAAGTCCCTCTACGTCGGTACCTTCATCCAGCTGTAAACTATAAAATTCACAAGTTTTCAATCTTCTTATAAGTTCATTCTCGACTGTCTCTGAAATTGTGTTAATTTGCTTGCTTATAGTGTTATTTGGTAGCTGCATAGTATCAATCTTCTTGGCCATATCTTGACCTAAAATGCAACTAACAACATCCTTCAGGCAAGGTTTAATTAATGTCTCGGCAATAGTATGCGGTTTTCCAGTTTTTGCAATATGTAAACTGACATATATATATATATATATATATATATATATATATATATATATATATATATATATATATATATATATATATATATATATATATATATATATATATATATATATATATATAAATATATATATATATAATGATTATATTATAGTCACTAATATCACTAACGACTAATTAAACAGTTTCTTATAATCATTAAGAAAATAATTCAAAGTTACCGTAAAATCCACTGGAATCTTTTTGCCAATGTTAATAACCCAGAGCCATTCGAAACTAAGGACGCACTACGTAACTACAAACAAAATGGCAGGCGAGTAGCAGACAATGTATATTAATGGTGTTGCCATATTATAAAAACGAATTGTACTACTTAACTCCAAAATTTTAGTGAAAATTGAAAAAATGTGCCGGCACCCCTGGTACACGCTGGCGGCACCCCAGGGTGCCGCGGCACACATTTTGGGAACCCCTGGGCTAGCGAACAAGGCATACCAACTTTATTAAAGTTCAGCTAGGGTTTAATATTAATATTATTTAATTGATAAGAAGATGAAAATGAAAATTCATATCTTACTAAATATTAAATTTTAGATTTCGAATTAATTTTCCATATTGTCTACAGTCCTTAGAGGTTTCTTTTATTACACTTATAAGTTGGTATTCGTGAAGTAAAAAAGGAAAAAAAAAATTTCAATTATCAGCGGTTTAAAAATATAAGTAGTTACTTTTTTCAATT
>JABUQX010107279.1:0-49569 GCA_015478945.1 Trachelipus rathkii
CGATATTGCTTCGTTCAAATCAGTTTGGTTTAACGTTCGCATTTATCGTGAAACGCTTTCGTTTTTCGTGCATACTTCATGTATATATATATATAAATATATATATATATATATATACATAACCTTAACATATATATATGTATATATATATATGTATATATATATATAACATATTTAACTCTTCTGCTGTATATCATAACTAACATATGCTATATATGTATATGTATATACCGATATAATAAATATATAACTATGTAACTTCTTCACTATGTCTATAGCCAACAGCCCAGCCTTAACTCCCTCCATATATATGTATAACCTTCATGTAGTAATAGCCAGCCAATATATGTAATATATATGGACATGTATATGTATAATAACCAATATGTAATAATATGTATAATAATAATATATATAATAATATATATAACTATAACTGTATAATATATAATAATAATAATAACTAATAATAATAATAATATGTATGTATATATATATGGAAATAATAATAATATATATGTATATAACAAACAATGACAAATTTATATTTCTCAATATATGTATAGTAATATGTAATATATATATGCTATAATATATAATATAATATATATACTACATATATTAACTTATATATATGTATATATATATATATATATATATATATATATATATAATCACTTAATTTCAGTTTTAGGTATTTTCTTTTTAATTTTTTTAGGTTAGGTTAGGGTAAGTTGGTTACGTTTCATACCTAACTTACCTAACCTAACCTATCTTACCACCTAACCTAACACCTAACCTAACCTAACTAACCACAGCTAACCTAAAACCAAAGGTAAATTTACCTTACTTCCTGCTGTAGAGTGATTATATATATATATATATATATATATAACTATATATATATATACTGCTGCTGTTCTATATCTTCCTTCTATATATATAATATATATATATATATATATATATATATATATATATAACCACTTCACACTGGTAACCCTAATAAATAAGGGCTTTTTATTTGGGATAAGATTGAGAAATGACTGGTGTTAGCTGACAAAGAGAAAGGCTTGGGTGTGATTGGTTAATATTAATAGCAATTAGAAAATGTCAAGAGAAATGTGGGAGTTGGAACTTGGAATAGACCTAACAATGTAATGTTCCTTATAAGAAGCTAAGGAGTAAGCTCGATATATAGTTCTGCTATATATGCTGCTGTATAATATATATATGTAAACAAATTTTTCAATATTTTAATCTCTACTAATTAGTCTACTGATACAAATTTCCTTATCATTGAGAAAGTAAAAGTAAAAATATTTATTATTAACAAGTCCAATATAATTAATTTTTTAATGATTTGATTATCTATTTTTTCTTTTTTCAAAATCAAATTTATGTATTATTTATTATTATTTTTATTATTATTATTATTATTATTATTATTATTATTATTATTATTATTATTATTATTATTGTGTGTGTGTGTGTGTATTATCATTATTATTATTGTTTTGATTGTTATTGTTAATAGTGTTAATATTGTTAATATTGTTAATATTGTTGTTATTGTTATTTATTGTTATTGTTATTGTTATTGTTATTGTTATTGTTATTTGTTATTGTTATTGTTATTGTTATTGCTACTGTTATTGTTATTATTGTTATTATTATTATTATTATTATTATTATTATTATTATTATTATTATTATTATTATTATTATTATTATTATTATTATTATTATTATTATTATTATTATTATTATTATTATTATTATTATTATTATTATTATTATTATTATTATTATTATTATTATTATTATTATTCAGCAATTTTCAAGCTTTACTAATATTCTTGTAAAATTAATATTAATACAACAGAAAGAGCTGCAACAGAAGTATTTTAAATTATTTATTTTTTTAATTTGCATGGTTACCTTTTAGCAAATTTATTTACAGTTTAATGTATCTGTTTTATACAAGTTACAAATAAGGAAATGTAAGAAATTTAAGTAATATTTTCGTTTTTGTTGTTGTCATTCAATAATCCAATAGTTTACACTAGGATATGGAATATATTATATAAAAATAGTTTGATAAATTCTGCTGTATTTATAGCCAGAATTTGGATTGTCTTTAATATTTATTTTTCATTCAACATACTAGCAACCTTCCGATAGATATATCTCGCAAATTGAATTTTGCTCTATATTTCAATGGATTTCAAATAGAAAATTAGTTAAAATGCTAGAATTAGTTCTTCAGAGTACAGAAATCCATATTTTTAGGTTAATGCAGCTACAGTACATTCGCCATTAACAACTGATATTTGAATAGCTTGACATGTGCCGTATTACCTTAGAGTTTTTATTGATAAGGTATCTTTTTGGTATTTATGGTTTTATGGGTTTTATGGTGTTTTGGTTTTAAGAGTAAATATTCTAGAGGATCTAATTTATAAATTTAGGTAATTTTGGGCGGTATTTTTCAGAGAGAGTGCTTACTCTTAGGAGTTTGATTTTTTGTTATTTTCTTTTTAGATAGAGAGTATTTTCTTTAAACAGGTATTTATTCTCTGATGCTTTATTCACAGAAATGTAGGTAATCTTTGTGGCCCATTTATATTTGGACAATGGCTTTTTTAGTGGACTAGGAGGATTTGCTCTCTCCACATCTAAATGCATTTCTCTCCGTGTATCCTTCTACTGGTTCCTCTCAACTTATAGGATAAATACATATAGGTATAGTTTATTTTTGCTTATGTGTATTAGTATTATCATTCAGTGTAGTTTAGGATAGCTAGCACTATGAGAATTTAGTGCGTTGAGTATATATATATATTTCATATGTTTCGAAAGATATATATAATAATAATTAATCAGCGTTCTTTTTATCACATATATATTACTGTTAAAGTGCTGTATATAGTATATCTTGGGTATATATTGATTTTTTGGGTGTTTTGTATTTGATTTATACATATATTTGAATGAGTCATTATTTTAGTCATTATATTTTTTATTTATGTTTGTATTTATTTGCTGTTATGGTATATGATTGATATTCTTAACCTATGTAGATCACTTTTGAATTGTTACTATTGCGGTATTTCGTATGTATAGTTATCGCTAGTCGCCGTTTAGGCTGTTTACCTCTGTATTCGTATGATATATATATATATGATATTTTTGAGTGTGTGAGTGAATAATATTATATGGTGCTGAGTGTACTGGTGCTCACTATCTGCGATAGTAGTGGTGAACGTGACGTGTATGTATTAGTGGCTATGGTGCTATATTTTATATATTATTATAGTATTTTAGTGTTAACATGGGTGTTATGGTTTGGTTATAGTGGTCATTGTATATCGGTGTCTTTCTATATAGTAATTGTGGTGTTTATTTTTGAGTTATTAGTATATATTTTATTACTTTATATACTCATATTGAATTTAAAATTTTATTCTTGTTATTTCTACTTTCTATTTATTTAATATATATAATCGAATTACCACATTGGGCAGATTTGGATTGTAATGGTTACTCTCAATACACCTGGCCATGCCTCTCAATTGGCTGCTTTGCTTACCTTTGAGCATGCTGTATTTCACACATTATTGTTGCTTAATACACTCGTTGGAATGTAGGCGCACCTTCCATTTAGCAATGAGCATTGTTATTTGCTTTTTTGAATATTTTTATACAAATTTTTGTCTTATTTGATGCTTTTTGACTGTTTTGAGCGCTCTGATCAAAGTTTTTGCTACTCTTATCAGGTATGCACATCTCCGCTTGTTAGAAAAATTCCCGTGTGTTCTCAGACCACATAGACTCATGCTCCGATAAAGCGCAAAGGAGCGAGTAATTACATAAATAGTCCTCATTCCAATGCCAGTTACCGCGGTGCGCGGGGTGCCTTTTCTCTTTATAGTTTTCTTTTTTTTTGTTTCTATTTTTTTTATTTTGGTGTGTCACGCCTCTATACCCTTATTATACAAAATATTGGGGTAGCTTATGTACTTTTGGTCTATTTATGGTGTTATTGTATCTGTTTAGTTTTGCTATTCTTATACATCTGGATGATTTTGTCTAGCCCTCACTTCTAGTCATTGCGTCTGTTGTCTGTGATCTTTCAATGTGTATTGATCTTCCGCTAACCATTTCTGTGACTATTTTACTTTCTAATTTAGTCACTTGGTTGAGCTCACAATTCTCCTGATACTATATTGTCAATTTGTTTTATACTTCTTGCTTCTTCTTTTTATGTCCTCTCTCTCTAGTGAACTTCTCGGCACTATACTGACGGTTGTATTATACTATGGGGTGTATGCTTTTGGCTCTTATAATGTTTAGCTGTGTATTCTGATTATCTCAGATTATTGTTTTGCCTCTATATGTTAATCTTTAGATGTGATTTCCTGTGGAGTTATTCCTAACTGTCATTTGCGCATTACCCCTTATTCATCTTTTTTCGTTCATGTGTACGTAATTTATTGCGAAATGTCTTCTAAAGATGTTTTCATCTGATCTCTCTAAG
Organism: Trachelipus rathkii; assembly: GCA_015478945.1. Lineage (NCBI taxonomy): Eukaryota > Metazoa > Arthropoda > Malacostraca > Isopoda > Trachelipodidae > Trachelipus > Trachelipus rathkii. The sequence continues at coordinate 4,541 of JABUQX010107279.1, forward strand.
CTTAACTCGAGCTTAATCACTTGGTGGGAGGTTTAATGTGTATCTGTTCCTGTTTTTCTGCCTTGATGTGTAATATTCCTTTATGTCTACTTGTTCTCAAGCTTTATACCTTGGTGTTATTTTGGGATTTACCTGTTTTTCCATCTATGCTCGGTTGCGAAAAATTTCTTTTCTCGGTCTCCTGCTCTTTTCTATTTCTACTTCTTGTTTCCATTCTTGTGATAAATTACCAGACTTTGTGTCGAGGGATGAAATAAGAGGGTACGCCTCGCAGTGTCGCGCCTGGAGAGCGTTTGAAACATTCCTCCGCCAGATTTTTCAAGCCTCTGTACCTGTTCTTAAATTTTGCGAATTTTTCCTGTTTCATCGCTATAGCATTTTTTCTCCCATCTCTTCGAGTTTTAGTTCTCCGTTACTTTATTGGTACTTTTTTTTCGTTTATCGCCCCAAATTTTATGTGCATTCTTGAATAGAAGAGTCTCTCTTACGGTGATCTTCTTTTGCTCTTGTAATGTGGTGTGCTCTCTCCTTTTTTTTTTGTCTTTTTGTTTATGGGTTTTTGGCAAATCTTAAAAAGATCCAACAGATCATTATTTATTACCTTTTTTTTTCACTATAATAATTCGTCTTATTTGTCTCTGCATAAGTCATTTGTATTTTTTTCTTAGACTCCTCTCTATTCAGTTATTTTTTAATTTCATTTCTTTGATTTTACTTCTTTTCCGGATTCCCTTTCTATATGGCATGTTGTTCTGTTTATATACGGATTAGCCTGCTATCATGCCTTAAATCTATTATATCGTATCTCGTCCAAGGTGTTCTTGCTTCCATCCCCTATCTATATTGATTTCTCTATTATTCTGTCTTTATCCCCTTTACCCAATGCCTATTGCTGAACTTACTTCAGCCCTCATTCTTTATTATTCTTAGTCAGATTTTTGTAAATGGGCTTTCTTCATACAGCATATTAATCGGCTTGCCGTTAGGCAAAATTCCGTGAGCAAAATATTAATCTGTTGTATCTTTCTCGGCAATTTTTAAATTTCGAGCATTGAGATTGAAGGTCGTTTTTCATTGTCCTCAAAGAACTCATCTTTCATTTTCTACTCGATAATCTTCCAAAAACAACTATCTTTTATGTGAATTTGCATCACCTGTATTTAATATAAACATTCTTGATTTTTTATGTTCGCTAATTCGATGCTTTCGGATAGAATATATGTTTGGGAATTTAACAATTAATATCACCAAATCATGAATTTTTTCTTTACGTGTACTAAGTTTGTTATGCGTTTTTATATATATATATATATATATATATATATAGTATATATATTTATTTATTTTTTTATTTATGTATTTTTATATATGATATATATATTTTTATATATATATATACTAAAATATTCATAAAATGTATCGTTATTCCTTAGTACCTCTCTTACGTAACTATTTTTGTCATGTATTTGTAATATATTTATCAGTAAGTTTTTTTATTTAGTATTATAATATTTTATTCTTATTATATGATAGTTTTATTTATTTATTATTCTTTTATCTTAACTATATTATTTTTTTATTATATCGTATGTAATTAATTGATATTTAGTATTCTTAGATATATATATATATCATTAGTAATTGTATATATCAGCTAAGAAATCTAAATTGTTTATTATATGTATTTATATTATTTTTATAGTAATTAAGTTATTATTTTAATTATATATGATTTATTGTTACTTGTATTTATTTATTCCTTTATTAGTTATTTTAGTATTATTTTTTACTTAAGTTTGATTCATGCCAAAAATAAAGTCAATCTATTTTTTTTGTTACTGTTTACTCTTTCTTTATATTTATACATTTTTTTTTAATTTTTTCAAAATAGCTTCTTAGGTTATATACCTACTAGATACTTTGCTGTGTATTCGTATTGTTGTGTTGATTCTTATAGGTATTATAAATATTATGTATTACTATTTTTTTATGTTATCACTATTATACGGTGAGCGTAGTAACATTATTGATTATTATAGGTATCTTTATTTAATATGGGTTTTTCTATGTGAGTTGATTAGTGGTTTTAGTTATGTAATCTTTGAGTATTCATATTTATATAGTAGTTAGTAATAATATGTTATTGTGTATACTAGGTAGTATATAATTATGGCTCTATATATATTACTAAGGTTACGGTTATCTTCGTTGCTAGATTATAGATTCTTTTTTATATTCTTTTTTATACTGTATATGTTATAGGTTATCGGAGTTACTATATTATATTAAGCTACCGTTCGGTATGTTTTATCTTATCTTATGTGTTGTTGAGGAGTTATATTATTTACTTATATATATTGATATAAAATGTCAGTTGTGAATTGGTCGGCATTAGTATTTATTGTCTTCTATTTGCTTCTTTTATTTTCGCTACTTGATTTTTGATAGCGTATGTGTGGTGTTTTTCTTTATCTTTTTGTATTATCTTTTCTCATGAGATTTATTTTAGTGTTGCGGTGACAACTAATATATATCATAATATATATCTTATATATCTTTGTATTACTGTGTTTTTTTTTTTTTTTAAGGTATATTATTTATTTTATTTTTTGGGTATATTTATTTTTTCGTATTCTTTTTCTGTTCTTACTGTATAGGGTTATAGTTAGTGATAGCAGGGCCAGCTGAGTGGTGCTGCGGTTGATAGTGAGTGACTGCAGTTACCGTTATAAGTATCATCTGCACTGAGCATGATCTTTAGTCTCATAGCTAGTATACGGTGGTTATAGTACGGTACGCTATTTCGGCTTGTACGCGTGTATACGAGGTAGATTATTATTTAGAGTGAGTGCTCTTTATATTTATAATATAATTTTTAGTGTCCTTCGGTGTTTTTTAGGGTACTACTTTTTCTGCTCTGTTTACTGTTATGTATCTAGTTTTTCTGTAATAGTATCATTCATTTTTTTATTTTTTCTTATATTAAAAAGCAGGGATGTGTCAGATTTTGTGTGTGTGCCGGTGGTGGACACTGTGTGTGTTAATTGGGTGTCATTTGGATTTTTTCCTTCTGTTAATGAGATAACAATTGTCAATGAGTGGTAATTGCCTTATTATGTGTATTGTGTTGTGTGTTTTGAGATGTACTTAAGTTTCTTTTGGACGTGTTATTATCTGTTTCCTTCTTCTTTATTTGGTCCAGTTGTATATTTCACAGAATTCTCGTCAAACACCGCGTTGCAGCCTACGCTGACGGTCCCGTGTTCTTCGTTGGCTCGTGCGGTTCCCGGGGGTTCAGTTGAGGCCTCCGATGCGGCCTCGTGGCCTCCTGAGGTCACGTTGTTATTCCCATCGGATATGACTATCCACTTGGTTTGAAGGCATTCCACTGGTTGCCAACGATTTGAATAGGCTCCTTTCGCTGTGAGGTTGTGATCGGAATCTCGAAGAACTAGTGTATGCATGAATAGATAGTTTGCAAGTGTATAATAAGTAAGAATAGAGATGTGAGTGACAATATCGTGATGGCTGTTGGCTTGTGTTTTTATCACATAAAAATTCATAAACAAAATATCACCCTCGACATAGATTGTCATTCCCCCTTGCCCCTGAATCATAAGTAACTATTCTCTGTTTTTCGTCTATATATTTAGCTATATTGTATGTTCTGTTGCAGTGTGTAGTGTTAGCGTTAGAGTGTGTGGTTGTTGTGTGTTGTTGTGTGTGTGTGTGTGTTCTGAAAGTTCTCTATTATATTATTATTAAAGTGAGTAGAATTCTACCAGTTTATATATCCATTATATATATACCTTACTGTTTTCTTTTTATCTAGTTATGTGTATAGTGGTGTGTAGCTATAGTACGAGGTGTGGTGTGTTGTGTGTGTGTGTGATGTGTGTTGTGTAGTAGTATGTATGATGTTGTATATTAGTATAAGTGTAGTGTCAGTTGATTTATTATATATAGTTGGTGTTTGTGTCATGGGTGTTATTATCTTTACCTTTATTTACTGGGTTAGATTATTATAGTTATCTATCTATATACTCCTGTTTTTATTTTCGTTCTCTTTGTAGTGTGTCGTGCTGTGTGTGATGTGTGTGTTTAGTGTGTGTGTGTGTATTAGTGTGTGTGTGTGTGTGTGTGGGTGTGTGTGGGTGTGTGGTGTGTGTTGTTGGGTGTGGTGTCTGGCTCACTTTACTTTATAATAATTATATATTAGCTATATATATAGCTAGTAGGTCATTATAGAGGTTTAGGGCGGGGTGATAGGGTATGGTGAATTTGCTAGCTAGCGGGTGGCCAGCGGACGGTGACGGGTTGAGGCGGGTCCCAGGAGTGGGGGAGGGCGCGTAGGTTGAGGGTTGGGGTCATGCTATTTTGAGGGGTGGGGTCCTTATTATATGTTGATTGTTGTTATCTGTTATGTATTGATTATTCTTATTATATCGTGCCTTATTCTTAATTACTTATGGTTTATTTTTATTTAGATATTATATATTTGATACCCTCTATATTTTTGTTATTGTGCGTTTACGCTGCTACTTATAGCCTTTTACTCACTATATATTATTTATCGTGAGTAGTTCTAGTTCTACTATTGAGTATCATCCGTTTTTAGTAGCCCTATATCGTTATATATTTTTATGGTCATTATAATTATTTATCGTTACTTATATGCGGTTTGGTCGGATATATTTATATATATATATATAGATACTTAGTTAAGAGTTATCCTTTCTTTTTACTGTTTATCGGAATTTTAGTACGATGTTATTTCTGATTTGTTATCTTATTTATCTCACTATTAATACTGCTTTATTATTATTTATTGGGTTTATATATACTTTATATCTATATTTTATAAGATATATTTATAGTATTATATTATATAACTATTTATTATTATACCGTGTATAATATACCAACTGTATTTGATGGTGTGATTTATAGTGCATTTATAGTTAAGTTATATTTAGTATATATATATACTATAATTTTTTATACGGTGTATTATAATTATGGTTATTATTACTTTTGCTATTGATTATTGAGTTTATACTTGATGGTTCTGGATATTACTTTGCTTAGGTCTTGCCTGGTTTATAGGCTTCTGAACTGGTTTTATTTGTCTACGAGAGGTGGAGTGTTGTACAAGTATTATATCTAAAGTACAGTACTTACTTCTCAGGGGTAATGGTTATTGGTTGAACAAAGTTAGATTAGTTTCATTACCTTGTTATACGAGAGCTAGGTACCTGTATTTGGGAGTCAGATAACAGTATATATTTATGTTTTATATTAGTAAATTGATATTATATTTTATTATTAATATTGTATTATAGTGATTTTATATACTTAATGAGTCACCATTTTTATGTTATTGTAGTGTCATTTCATAATGTTTATAGTAGTTTGTTTATTTTATTATTATTTATATATGTATGCTATTATTTTTATGTTTTTTTGTTTCTTATATCACGGAGGCGGCGTAAATATATTCCAGTAATCATTTGTTTTTTATTCGTGTGGATTTTTATCGAAGAACCAATGAGCTGTCGTAATCTTCTCCCCCATTCGGTTGTCAATCTATGATACAATTACCCCGTTTTAGTTAGTAGTTAATGTGTATATATATAACGTAGGGGTATGCTATACTATATGAGAGTAGTGATTTATATTGTTATTATTATTATATTTATTAGCTTATTGGAGAGTTGATATTATTATTATAGTATATTTTTTATTATACATACTTTATTTTTATTTTTGTCAAGTTAATTTATTTTATATTGTGTTTCTCTAATTTTAATTTATTTAAGTTTATTATTATCTTTGTTTTAGTTGTTAGACTTTATTTAATAGAGGTTTGGAATTATATTTAGTCCTTATTATTTTACATGTATTATTAATAATTGATGAGTCTTTGTCGTGTTTATTTCTGTTTTACTTTTATCGTATTTATATTGTGATTTAGTATTGATGATGTTATCAATATATATATAGGTGTTGTATTGGATATAATGTATAGTTAGTTAGTGTTTGATTGGACTGTGTGTATGTACTTAATCTATTGTGTTCTGAAACTTGTGACAAGGTTCCTGAGTATATTGGTATGTGGTGGCTCTTTGTTGCCACTCCTGTGTGTTGGAACCTGGTGGTTATGACCCCCTCTTGTGCAAATGGTTTCCAGTTGTGAGTCCCGGATGAATTTTTGATGTAGAAGTAGTTTGTAACAAAAGTACAGAATTAATGCTCTTCTTGTTGTAGATTGCACTGCTGTGTATGTTTCCATTCACATCATTGCTAGTTGAGTATTTCTCTTGTGATCTTTTCTGTTGTTATCATATTCCTGAAATTTAATTGTGATCGCTTTGGTCTTTGTGAGATTGCCGTTCATTTGTGGCTTTTCTGCGAGTAGTAACTGTGTTTGCTTTAGGTTGGTGAACTAGATTGTTCTTGTTTTACTCGTGTCCTCTAGAGTAGGTAGTTTTGCCCGTGGAGTGTGTCGGTGGGGTTGAGTGTAATAGTATCATGTTGTATAGTGTTACTTATTGATACGTGATTAATTGGGTACTGTATAGTGTATTTCAGTTGTATGTTGATTTATATTATATATAGTATGTCTATATGATGCTGTGTGGAATAACATTTATGTATATATGTTAGTGTGTGTGTGTTTGTGGGTGTGTGTGTGATTGTGTGGTGTGTAGTGTCGTAGTTGCAGTTTAGTGTGTTATGGATGTATGTTAGTGTTTTTATATTACTTGGTAATGTAAGTTTATTAGTATTACATTCCTTATTTATTATTATATTTTCTAATTATTTCATTTATTGTTTACTCAATTATTATTATTAGGTTTTTTGCGATTACTACTACGTGTATATCAGTTTACCGTGGTACTATGTATTAGGTAGTATAAGAGTACGTGCGTTGAGCTAGTTTACGGTTATGCTAGTGATTAGTCTAACGCTTATTTATATGTTCTACAACTCTCTTGGTGCTCCGTTTTGCTTTTCTGCATTAGTGTTTTAGAGTGTAGACTAGATTCGCCTCTTGTGCTCTACCGATACCTTGCGTTATGTGTTATGACCCCCTTCTTGTGACAAAGTGGGCTTCTCAAGTGTGAGGTACAATGAATTTGGATATGTTATGTAGAACTATTTAGACACATCTACAGATTTTTCGCGTCTGCTTAGAATAGCCGGTGTGCGTCAGTACGCGTAGAGCTGACGTGTAAGTCGTATGGCAAGGTCGCCGCGGGGGTGGGGGTTGTTACAGGTTTTTTCGGATCCTAGGTATATACAATTTTAGCTTCTACTGTTTACTTGTTTGAAAGTTCCCCTCTCCTTGGCATATATGGTGGTCTATGGCCTCACGTGAGGTGTGGAACTTTTTGTGATTTTAAAAAAGAAAATAAAAAACAAAATAAATTACGATTATATTCTAGTTATATTATGGTTTCGTAAGTACCTATTAGTAGTTTGCCATGATCTAATAACTAGTAATCAGGGTGGATCTCCCAGAATCGCGGTTAATTTCTTTAATGTATGAAATTTCTATGAAAAATGTATGTATGTTACAGTTCGCATTTATTTAATTCATGTAAGGAAGGATGGGAATAGTTATCGTTGGTGTCTGCGCCTTGCGCAATCCGAAATTACCGTTCACAAAATGCTCGAGAGTGTCGATACGTGTAGATGATAATACTGATTTTTTTAATTGGCTTCTGTGCAATTGCACATGAAAAATGGAGGTCGGGTTGTCTTTCTTCTCAGGTAGACATTATGTTTATGATTAGGTTTGTTTCTTTTTCCACGCAATGGTATCCTCCATATAAACAACTAGACGTTCTCCGTATGATCGAGTCATGTGAGCCTTACAAATGGTGCCCTGAAGATGTCAAATATAGAATAATTTAGGGTTTATAATACAACATAGGTATTGGTTCCAATGTATTTAAAAAATATTCGATACGACTTACTAACAAAGGGAATTAAAGTTAAAATACCCACTGCAATACCTGGTTTTTTTATGTATTCTAACTATTTTTGCCCTTCGGTTTTTAGCCTCAAACTTATAAATTACACCTTGATCCATGTTCGAATGTGACAAGTAACTTCAACATGATACAAAGCTATCATACTGTTGGTAGGGTTAATTTTGTGTTGTCATAAACCGTAAGTCAATTATATTCCGTAATGTGTAATAGCGTTGTAAGTGAACTACGGTGATAGATTTCAGAGTTGATTATCTGATTTAGTCACGAGTTTAATTAGGAACATTTTTGGGACAGCCCCTGTACGTTTGATTCTCTAGTAGTCTTGTGAATTGTGTTTCAGATCATGGTATAATTTTTTTTTCGCGGGGGGTCAGGACGAAAAGTAAGCGTGACATGTTGGAGGTGCACATTACGCAAAACAGGAATGCTCGGCGAGGAGCTGCTTGTCAGAATTAGGTGATGGGCGGAGCTGTGTATTCTGCACCCGATGCATGGATCCGGCCGAGCGCACATGGCATTTTTCATGAGTTTAATAAGAGAGCGTTTTCCAAGGTACATGAGTGTGGCGACTAGTGTCGAACTCCGTCATTTTCACATACGGGCACCAGGGAGTCGTGTCCTCGTGCTCACATTAGCCGTCGGGAATCTGGGACGTTCTAGCTATAGTGCCGTTCATCGCATGAATAATGCCCCTATTCTCCATTGACGTGTTGAGTATGTGGGCTAGTTCGGATCTTGGGTATATGCTGGGTTTTGCTGGGTGAAGGAAACCATAACGACGGAATAGTCGTTTTGGCATAGCCTATCATGGTTTATTGCATAATAAGCAGGCCACTACATGGTTTGGGCAATGGTTTTGCAATCGCTCGTAGACCCACAATACGAGTGCTGGGTGAGTCGTGGCGAGTCCGTTGGATGTCCAGTTTGGATTGTGCGCTGTGTGAGATGATGATGGCGATGTTGTTAGCTCGTGGACTTATTGCGATGGTTGTAAATACCTTATTGGAACCGATTAAGTTCGTTCTGCTGTGTAGGAATATAACAATCGATCTCGTGTATGTGTCATATGTGTGTCATCCCAGTGTGTGAGATACTAATTCCGCGACATTTGAGTGTGTGCGATCGAATACCCCCCATATCACTGATTTTCGACTCGAATGCCCTTACTACCGTAGGGTTGCATGTGTCTCTATATCTTACAGCATCCACCTTCTGTTACTTGCGCTGTTGCATTCCATGTTTCTCAATACGTAGCGTAGATGAGGTCCGAGGCCGCCTTGATTACTTCTTCCGCGAGGGGACATAATTAATTTTTAGGACTAGGAACAGGCGGTTGAGTGGGCTTGCCAGTGGTTGTTTGGCCATTGCTGGCTCCTTTTCTCTTGGCGAAACCTGTCCTTGTTTGTACGGCTACTCTGGGTCGTATTTATCGGCTTCTAAGGAGACCATTCGGCACTGGATATACTTCCACCCCACTCATGGACCACATTCGCACTCGTGGGTACTTGCCCAAGCACAATAATTGCACAAGCTTATAGGAGTGACAGACCTACTCGGTTCCACAGCAACCTTTCCCGGTGAGCTATGGAATCGAGGAAGAAAATCTGGCCCATATTCCGTGGACCTATGCATGCGTTCACGCTCTGACCCGATCTTAACACCCTCGATACTTTGGTTACGTTTGTCTGTGGGGTATCTCAAAACGATTACCGGGTGAAGCGCTGGTTAATGACCTCCGAACGCCATCTCGCACCGGATTATTTAATATTCTGCCCGGGGGAATACCGGAGTCGCATGACATTTAGCGGAATTTAGCGCCGGTCATAACTGTAATTGTGGGCCGATGGCTCAAAATGGAGAACTCTTGCGCGCAGCAGATATCGGGCTTGAAGGGTCATTATTCGGCCGTGGATTTGGGCAGCCTGCTCACTCCGGAAGACTAACATTTGGTAAAATATTTGTAATGCAGCAAAAGTGAACGGACCTGATAATTCTTAAATCTCCCCTCTTTGCATGCGGTGGATAAGATTCATATGTGTAAATTTGTTGAGATATCGAGGTTACACACATGTTGTACTTACAATATCAGTGTGCTATTTGAATGTATTCGTAATGAGCTGTTTTGAGAGTAACCCATGTGGTTGTTTCTTCAATGTTTTTCAATCAGTCTGCCGTTTAAAGCTAGTTGTTGCCGTGACATGAACGTTGTACTAATCCTGGTTACCATGTAAGACTATGTTTTATTGTAACGTGTCCTAAGAGTGAATAAATGCTCAATGTGTGGCTAGGTGACTGTCCTAGTGTTGTCTCGTTATTGGGTAAACTAAATAACCCAGAGAACGAAAAAGAAAGTAGTGTTCGTGAATAAGATATGGATGATTGGGAACAGTAGTAATGGTAGTTTATTTGTTAAGTTTGTAGGTGTGGCAAAATGTGATGTGGTGGAGTTTCAAGATAAAGATAGAGTGCACATTAAAGTACGCGAAACAAATTTTGGCAGACGACCAACACACATACGTGTGTGGTGTACATCACATACACCACGTATAATATTGCCGGTGAGTCGTAGTTTTGCGTCGTTGACGAACTACTTATATTGGGTATGTGGAATAGGTATTTAGGGCTTGGCTTGGGCTATGGTATTAGGCTATAATATAGGGTTGGAGTTACGCTTTTAAGGGATGGGTATATATATAAGTGTTTGGGTGGGTGCATATTCTAGTGGGTATATTATATGGGTACTAGGGGTGCTACTTATATATGTAGGGGTACTTTAGATATATGGTTAGCTATAGGGTGATCTTTTATATATATAGTGGGCCCTGCATTAGGTGAGGTGAGTGTACTCACACACTTTATAATATATAGTTGAGGTAACCCTTGTATATGGACTAGATAATAGGTCAGTATATCTATATTTTAGTGTGAGTATATGGCATATGTAGTTATTGGCAGTGATGATAACTAGGTATTATTATATCTAGGTCGGTTCGCATCAATTGAGTTCGGAAAAGCAGATGAGAAAGCGAACGGACGAATTTCTCTTCACTATATATTTGAGGGTCCGAGAGTTTTTGGGTCGGAACCTATAAATTGATTCCTATAGACGTATGCTGGAGATAGGCGTTCAATTTGGGGGGACTAGGGCGAGAGAGGAAATGTGTGCAGAGCTGCGGTATTGCTCAAGGAACACGTGAAGGTCTGTCGATCTTCGCGTGAGTAACTTCTTCGCAAGAGACCTGATATTGAGACGAAGGAAGTTAGAGACTTGAGTTTGCAGTATAACATTGTTTATTGGGTTTCTAAAAGTGGCATTCATATAATATTAGGGTTATTATTTTGAGCGAGTTATATTTATACTTATATACTAGTGGGTATGCCATGAATTGACGCTTATAGGGATTGGTGTAGAGTCACTAGTAGTATAGTTCTATACATGTGTATATATAGGCTATATTAGGATTAAGGTCCTAGTAGATTCATATAACTATTTTTGGGTCGGTCATATGAAGGTATACTAGTAGTATCGGTTAGGGCTGTTATATATATAGTATATAATTTAGTAGGAGTATTATAACTTGGCGTAGAGCGTAGATTTACGTATCCTGAGCGTCTCCAACTATTGTGTATTTTGGCGATGATGCTAGAGCGCTAACTTTTGCTATATAAACTCATAGAGAGTAGTACAAGACTAAACATTTCGTAATCTACGTTAACGTACAATGTGGAGTATGAAAATTTACAAGTAATATCTTTTATAATATAATTGTGAAAAGAAAAGTACAGGTAATTATCTTTTTTTATAAATTTTGATAACAGAAGTAAAGTTTTAATATTATTTTCTTTAATATTGTGATATCATATATATTATAGAGGCATTTTTTTTATTTTTATATTTATTAGGTACTTTTTTACTGCTTATATTATTATATATTATTTTGTATATAGGTGTTTTATATATACGTTTATATTTATTTTAGTTATACATTGATGTTATGCTTTCGGGTGAACTTATCATATTATTATTAATATTTATTATATATACTTTATTTGAAAATAATATAATCTTTATATTTCTTTCTTATTTATAGTATATATTATATATTATTATATATATATTTTTATTTTAATTATATATATATATATTTATTTTTTATATTATTATTAAATAATATATATTTTTTAATCTTTTATTTATAGTTTATATTTGATTTTCATAGGGTGGGTTTCGAGTTTTTTTATCTCTCTCGAGTTCTAAGTGATTCGTGCATCCTTTCATAACTGTGCCATCCTCTTAATATGCCTGATGGTGTCCCCCTTCTCGTTGACCGAGGTTTCACAGCAGCAGGGGTGGTAAAGCTCCTACCAACTTTGAACTATTGAGTTTATAGATTATTGATCACAAATAAGAAGTCGTGCATTAACGCTTTTTCTGGTCGAAGAATTCGGAATCGGTAAGATCAGAAGTGCAGAATCTGAGTTCAGTGTGCGGAGGACGATCTTGAGAATTTTGGCATAATAATTATCCATGTGGTAACTTTCCTCTAATGTTGCCGACCGTAACGAACTTGTTTTGAGCGATTCCAAGTATCTAGGGATGTTTGAAAGAGCCTCCGTGGGTGGGACTCTCCAGAGAGGGAAAGGTACTGGTGTAGCAAATAGGCGGAGGGAAGGAGAGGCGGTGCAGAGATGCTCGGAGAGAGGGGCGGTGACCGAGGGGCGACGCGAGGAAACCGAGGAGAGCGCGTGCGCGCAAAGACGCGCGGATACAATTGTTTGACACGTGAACGGAATGTGGATGATTGTATTACTATTTTTAACGGCCTTTAACTTAAATTTTCTTTTCAAACCATGTTGTACATTTATATTTTTAATCTTCCTTTTCTACACATTAACTAAAATTATTTTGAAGCAAAGGTAAATAATTCTTCCATACATATTGGGAAAAAAAAAATAATACCTAACAGATTTTTTTTTATTTGAAATAAAGCTACTGTACTATCACATTTTCCCAAACCTCTGAATTGTCTCACTATATTTACTTTGTTACAAACTTCTTCTTAATTGAGCCTGAAGAATACATTAAATTTAGAAATTATTAAAAATGATCAAAAAGATATTAAATTAATAATGAAAATCTTAAAAATTCATTTTTACTTTGAGTACTATTTCGGTACATACAACTTACAAAAAGTGAAAATACATAGCATTAGCCAGTGGTAAAATAAATGGTTTCTATGCGCGTTGTACTCTGTTTGTCGTTGAATCGGGGCGCTTCGGGTGTTTGGAGGCAAAAGTTCATTTTTCTTTGATTATCTTGCTTGGTTTTACTTAGGAGTTACTTTATTTTTTATTTTACTCCTTTAAATTATCTCGCTATTGTGAAGAAAAACGAATAGAGCGAAGAATTGAGCGCCAATAATAATAAACAAACAATTGTGATAGAAGGTCATTGTCACATTAATCGAGATATAGTATACAGCGTTCATCAGTTCTTCTCTTGTTACTTTTTCTTTTCTCGTTTTTTGGTGGGGAGCGTAGATAGTTCATCCCTATTGGATGGAAGATTTATTTGTGCGCGGGCAGTGACGCCGTTGAGTAGCGGTCTTGCGACGACTTTGAGAGATCTAGTAGAATAGACTCTTCCGTTAGCAACCCGTCTGGTCTTCCTTTGTCGTTTCCGTTTGGGTTCTCTATTTCTCAGTTCATTCAGAAAGTCCCTGGAGTTCAGGAATGAAAGGTTTGAGAGGGTAGCTGAGGACAAACGTGATTGCAACACGATTGTATATAAATCCAAAACAGTGCTTTTGAACTTGCACTAATTATGTTCTCAAACATATGTAATGAAAGGTGTCCGAGTACAAATGCACTGGCTCCCAAAGCCATTTAATGAGATTGTATATGCACAAAATTTCATATATAATATATATATATATATAATCTATCTATTTATATAATATATTATATATATATAATATATATATAATATATATATATATATATTATATATATATATAATATATTATATTATAATATTATGGTTGAGCCCATGTAATATTCATCTAATCGGTGAAGGGACTTAAATAATTTACCCAAAGTAACCTGAGTAAGAACAATTTTGAGAATATGTAAATTTTTTAAAAATTTAAATGGACAAAATCTATTTTTAAATATTAAAGTAATGTTCAAAGCATAGAAAACAATGATAATCATAAGAATATATGAAAATAAATAAGAATATAAGTGTTCTAGCTTGAAAAAGAAAATAGGAGTATTCCAAATTATTAAAGTCATACTTTAAAGGAGATTATATTTTAAATTTAATAATAATTATATTAGTTATGGATGACTATGATGACTACTATTACTAATTATTATCCCCAGCTACTACTACTTTGATAATTAAATAATAATTTCAAAGAAATCAACCTATTTCTCATATACTATAATATATATATATATATACTATATATATATAATAATATATATATATATTATATATTATAATATATAATATATATAATATATATAATAATAATATATTATATATATAGTAGCCCAATGAACCCAGAACATTTTTCTAAAACATAACATCTCATAAATGGCTGGGACCAGTTGCATTCTCGTGGTACTCGACATCCTTTTTCATTAATATGGTTTGCCATTGGAATATACTTTATGAACAAGTCAAAAGCTATGTTATTGTGATTTATTCACTGCTGACCCGATCTCTGTTTTTCTCAGAATTCGCTCTTCAATCCTTTAATCAATTTGTATCCAACTATGTTGTGTCTGGTAATATTTTTTTTTTTGTTTAATTTTATTTTGAGTGTATTTTCAAACTATCTGGATAATACGTGACTGTCGAACAAATAAAATCTTTCAATCATAAAAGGGATGTACTATGTTACCGTTACATTATCGGTATAGTTATTCATCGAGTGTAATTTGTATTCTGGTAGTCAGTATGTTTTCGTATATATTACTACACTCGTACTTCCGTTGGTGGACGTTCTGTAATTAGTCATCTCTTTTTGTTTCCACCCTAGTGAATGCAAGATTACGTCCCACTCGCCTTTGTACGGAAAGTACATGAGTGTTTATGGTATAATATTTATTAGGCAAGTTGACTCACATTTAAACACATACCATACATTATTTTTGCATTTTGTTTTCTGTGCGTGGAACCTTTAATCATTAAAAGCAAACTTTATATACTGAATAATAATATCATAATATATACTGTCAATTATCAAAGTTTTAACGATGCCAAATTTATTTCTTTACAAAACTTAACAAATTTGAAATTTTTTCACTTTAAGTTTATACAAAATGTGTGTTCAAATATGACTTTAATCGCTTAATCAATCGATAACAGATGATAGGGAGATGAGGGTTGGTGTTTTTATTCAGTGCTCTTAATCAATATATATCCTATATGACTTAAGACATATTCTAATTATAACACTTAACCTTCCCCCCATTTCTTTGACAACGTCTCTTAATACTTCATTGATTTTAATGAGTTTTTAAGTCTATTTTTGAAACTACATTTTTGTATGAGACATAGTTTCATTGAAAATTAACCTATTTTAAATGGAAACGATATTTATTGAACAACGTTCTAAGTTCTTTCATTTTTAAAATTATATTTTAGTACTTATTTCTTAATTATTACCTAAGTATTACTACTATAAAGTTTGCAGCAAAGATTATGCCGCTGCAAAATAGATACTCCAATCATATAATTTGTTTATTTTATTAATTGTAGGACGAATTATCATAATTATATTTCCATACATCTCTGTCACTTTCCCTCGTAATGGTGGAACGTAATCTCATTCATAGGGAATGACTTAATTACGTCACCATTACTGAAGTACAGACTGTTGGTATAGTATTATATAATATCTCACATTACTAATAAATTACCATTACACTATACATTTATATTTTTTGCATTTGTTTTTTGCGTTGCTTTAATCATAGACCGAAATGAATATAATATCTTTAGGTGAAATTATAATATTAGATACTTAATAAGTATTAATATAAAGAAAATATCCCAAGCGGTCGTGAATATTTTTTTACTAGTTATTTCTCATTATTGAATTTTGTTTGTAGTATTTGATTTAATTTCTGATTTGTTGGTTTGTTTTTCATTATGTTTAATAAAATGTTTTTCAAAAATAAATTGATCCTTAAACCTTAATCAAATAGATGACAATGACTAATTAAATGGTGGGAGTGTAGGTGTTTTTATTGTAGTGACTTAATCTAATTGATATATCTTGCACCAATTGATATTTTATTAATAAAACTTAGTAAATCAATTTAGTGGTACCTTTAAACAAAAATAAAGTAATATAATAGTTTAAGCTTACAAAAGTAATGATAAATAATCATAATGTTGTTCAAGGTATAAGAAGAAACTTAACGTACCAAAACTTATAATCACAGAAAAGAAATTAAAATATATAATTTTTAATGTTCTTTTGAAAAGAAAAATTTAATACTTAAAGCGTAAAAAAAGGAATAACATCCACAATTCTGTTTCACGCAAAAAAATATCGCGTCTTGGGTGAATCGCACGCGTCGGTTTCGCGCTTGGTCACCCTCTCGAGCATTTTCTCTGACGCCTCTTCCTTCCTCGCGCTGTATAGCAACTCAGTTACTTTTCCTTCTGAGAGTCCACCATATCGGAGGTCTCTCAAACACTCCACCTAAGATTACTTGTCTAATCCTCAAAATCAGTTCTAACGGGTTTCGGCAAAATAGAGATAAGTTACCCAACATGGACTATTATATGCAATTTAGTCAAGATCGTCTTCACTGTCATCATGAACCAGTAAATTCCTACTTCTTACCGATACTCCGAATTCCTTCGCAAAGCGTTTTCGACTTATCTTCATTTTTGTATCTAATAACTATATATTACCATAAATCAAAGTTTGGGGCTTCACACCCGCTGTGTGAAACCTCGTCTCACGAAGGGGGAACACCATCAAGCAATAACGGATGGCACTTTGAAAAGGGATGCGATCCACTAGAACTCGAGTCAATAAATAAACCGAACCACTAACCTATGTAAATCTAAGTCTATATATATTATATTTTTTATAAATAATATTATATCTATAATATATTAACTAATTTATATATATATATATTATATATATATATATACTATATATATTATATATATATTATATTTTAATATATATATATAATGTCTATCATATATTAAATATTTATATATTATATCTCTATATTTTATTATATATATGCTATTATATTATATTATTAATCTTATTATACCTATTTAATATAATAATCTTTATCATTTCTTAAAATTATTTTTATATAAAAATTTTTAATAATAAAAAATTAATTATCTTTTAAAAAATAATGTTGAGCGCAGAGCGCGTCAAGAGAGAACGAGACGCGAACAAGCGCGAGACAGCGAAAGGCAGGCGTAAGTATATTATATATAGAAGTATATATATAAATATATATAGTATATAGTAAATCAATTCTAAAAATGCCTCGAAAATTCAAATTATTTATTTTACTTTCATTGTTTAATTTAATGTTCAGATTTATTATTGTTTATTGTATTTTGATATGTATTTAGTTAATTTAGATCGAGGGAAACACTTTAGCGTCGTACTAAGATGGCATGAAGACAGCACGCAAGTTGTGGGACGCAGCGAACAGCGAGGGATACGACTAATCTCGTACTACGACGATATAAATAGATATATACGGCTTATATATAAGTCAGTAAAGACTAGTAGTATATAGTACTATACTAGACGTATTAGAGCGCTAGTATATTATAGTACGAGTATACGTATATATGTACTAGTATAAACTAGTATATATATTATAGTATAGTATATACTATTATATAATATATATATTTATTTATTATATATAACGATCTTCTTAATTAGACATTTTAAATAATATAAGTTTTCTTCCTCTTCTGTAGGTCTCTTGGATCAGGAGTCGAGACCTTCATGTCTGACCTCCTGGTCTGCACTACTTTCTCTTCGGATGAACGCTCTTTCAGGCTCTTCATACAGGAAAGGTCGAAAATTTGGACGCCTCATTATAAGGCTAAGAGACATTCCGTCTCCCGTTCGCTTTCATCTCTTTTCGAATGAAGCTGATTTATAATAAATACTATATATTATTCATATATATAGTATGATTTATATATACTATATATATTATATAGATAGTATATTATAAATTTCAAGATTCTATCGAAAATTGGACCCTTCATGATAAGGTAAGAGAACTTTCGTCCGTTCGCTTTTCTCATCTCTCTTTTCGTATGACTGATTATATAGTATATTAATAAATTATATATATTATATTATTATATATATTATATATATATATAATATATATATTATTATATATTATATATATATAAAATATATATATATATATATATATATATATATATAGTATATAATATATATGCTTATATTAACATATATTATATTTATATAATATTATATATATGTATCTTATATTACATAATAACATATATATGTGTGATATGTGTGTAGGTGTTGTTGCGTGTGCTCTGCAAATATTTGTTTGCGTATTTATGTGCTTTCTTTTGAATTATATTTTGCCTAATTAACAAAATAACTCATAACAACTCCTTTTGACATTTTTTGATATGGTTATTCGTTTCCACGCAATGTACTCATAAACAACTAGACGACCTGCATAGACATATCATTTGGGTTAATAAATACAGTTAACATGTACAGGTTGGTAAACGTGTCAATGTCCACCAAACACATAGTTTTTATATGTGGAATGTGCAAAAAAGGTTAGAAAGAAAAACTGGTTTTTCAAAAACAGCTCATAATGGTCAATTACATGTATATGGTAATAACGTTAATAGTATCATTAACAAAATTTACTACATATGAAATCTTTCCACCGCCATGCAGAAGGGAACAAGAAAATCAGGTGTTTCACTTGTGCTATATCAATATTTACAATATGTTTTCGAAGACGCTTCCATCCACTCCGAATACATGCTTCAGGCCCTCTGCCGCCAGGTTCATTGACCTGCCAGATGACAGTGATGCCGGGTAGTATTCAACCCCTTATCATGCGTTGGTTATTCGACGGCGAATATCATCGGGCGAGGTTACTGGGTCATTAAACCCAGCGTACACGGTATGTTTGAGATACCCCCCACAGAAAGTAGCCCAGTGGTTGTTAAGCTCGGGTGACACGCGCAGGCCATTGGAAAGGACCAGGTTTTCCTGATCATCTTCCTCGGAAAGGTTTCTGTCGAGGTAGGTCGTCGCACTACACATACTTGCATTATGTGCTTGGGACCCATCATTAGTTGGTTAATTACCGTGCTCGTCTCCTTAAATAGGTAAACGTCACCCAGGAGGTCAACAAGGACGCCGTCTGCAAGGAAATGGGAGGTACCGGCTGTCCCTTAAATTTCGCCTCGAATGAAATAAGGCCCGATAATCCTACTATTCGAGAATGAATCCTAACAACCAAAAGAACGTTGACTGAGTATGGAGACGTGGTGGCATGCTAGTAAAATGTTTATGGGTTGCTTCCCGCCCAATTCGGAAGTTTCACTCCTGTTATACATACCGTTATTGGTAAAGCGAGATTCATTGGTTCATAAGATATTTTTTCCAATAATTCCGGTACATCCATTATAGAAGCTAATCAATGACAGCCAGGAATCCCAGCCGCCTTGTTGGTCTACACTGATGCAAACCATGCACAATGTGTGGCCTTTATGGATACATGTTGTATGCAACACGAATCCGTCGTATGGTTTCCTTGGCAATATACCCAAGACCGAACTAGCCTCCGTAATGAGGACGATGGATTTTCATGGATGTTATAGCAGAACGTCAGTTCGACGTCTAATGACGGAACACATCCCCTTCTCCCCGTATGTGGATGAGGGGGTTGAAACTATGACCCTGTACCTTGAAAACCGTCTTTAAACTCTATGAAATGCCATGTTGCTTGGAGGTCGTGATGTGGATAACGTTGCCCTATATCTCTGCCAGCAGCTCTGCGAGCCTTCCTGTTTTGCGTAATGTACAAACCTCCAACCATGTCATCTTTTCGTCTGTGTATACTGGCTCGACGATGGCATGTTCAAATGTGAATTACTCTGACTAAACACAATCACCCTCTGAAGTTATACGTTCCACTACACTTATTATGATAATTTTTGTTAGGTTTAGGATGACATAATCTCCCCATATGATGCTGTTAGTTTGGTTGTACACATTAGATGGACGTTTCATTAGGCTATCGTATCATGTAATCTAAAAGGTATGCATTAGTTGTTTTTAATTTAATTCCTTGTTAGTTTGTATCGATATTTTTTTTTAAATACAGATTGCCACCATATGTTCTATTTACCTATTATTTCATATTTGACACGCTTTCGTGCTTTTTGTAGGTCACTGAAACTGTCTAAGCGGAGAACGTCTAGTTTATGGGTACATTGCGTGGAAAAGAACAACCGTATCAAATAATGTCGAGGGGAAGAGCCCACCTCATTTTTTTTATGTACATTTCACGAAAGCCATAAAAAATATATCATCTCGTTCGACATTCGCATGTTTGTGCACGGGGTTTTTCTGCATTGCGCGTGGCGCAAGACACCAACGTACATATTCCCATCCTCTTAATGAATGTAAATAATCGAACTTATATTACACATTTTTCATAATTTTTCTAAATAAAAATCCCGTTTGGTAACACCCTTGTATATATATATTATATAATATATATATATATATTATAGATAATTTTTTTTTTTTTTATTTTTTTTTAATAAAGTTCACACTCACGGGCCCAATTAGCCTCTATTTCAAGGAGGGCGAACTTTCTAAGGGTAATTTCGCTAGGAATCTCGAACCCGCGACCTTGCTCATACGATTCCGTCGCTCTACGTTTGAGCAAGGTATCTACAGAGCAAATCTGTAGTTGTTAAATCTAACCAAAAATTTTTTCCCATGGTTTTTTGGGGGCCCCTCCCAAAGAAAAAACACTGAAGCCCCATTTGCTAAATGGAGGGGGTCCATAAAGGTGGTGGCACAACGAGCGATCGAGCTCCTCCTCATGAACTTGCAGTTGTCTGAACATATATATATATATCTTAATCACCTATCTATATTATATATATTATTTATATATATAATATTACTAGTATATATTATATATATTATACGTTATTTATATAATATATATACGTATATATATATTATAATTATATATTATATTCTATATATATGTTTGTTCTTCTATTATTAAAATAAAAAAGGCATGTCAATATCATTTTATATATATTTATAGGTATAGTATAGTAGTATATATATAAGTACTATTTATATATTACTGAGCCACGATCGCTCTGCGGGCAGAAACATCTATCGAGGAAATGAGTAAGAAAACGCAAATCAGTTTCCCACCTAAATGCAAATGATCGCAAAAAGTCACAAAATGAAAGCATTCAAGGGAGGTAAATAAATTCAGAAAATGGAATAGAGAAAAGATTGAAGAGGAAAATGTCAACTGATGATGTGAATTGGAATAAAGATGAATCTAACAGAGCGATATCTGAGTGTAAAATCTACCACAAAAGTCATTGTGCTCACATCTGGAAGCCCCAATTTCTGCAAAGGAGGTCAATAAGCTTGGGTGCACAAGAGCGATCAAGTCTAAACTCAGGAACTTGCATTGTAGAACATATATATATTATAATATATAGGTATTACCTAGTATATATATATTACTTTATTTTCTGATATATCTTCTATTATATATACTATATAATATTATATAAGATATATATATAGTATATATAGTATTCTTAAACTTATCATTAGCTATAATATATAACTTATATATATATTATATATATATATATATATTATGATATTTAATATCATACCCTATTGTATATATATATTATATATTATTATATATATATCATATATATATATATATATCGGTCAACTTACCATACAAAGTCGTACAGTGTATTCTTTGTAAACACTCGAATCTCTGATGACGTCCTCAATGCTTTTACCTTTCCTTGAAAATTAAGTAAGTATTTCTCCTCCACTCACCTTGCTCGCCTATCTTTCCCTAATATATCATTCATATATATATATATATATATATATTAATATATATATATATATTATATATATTACCGGCTATATAATAGATTACTCATATACAATACATTATAAGTATATATGTTTTCGTGCTTAAGGTCCCTGCTTTTAGTTCAGGTATAATGATTTGTTGTCACCATACATAGCGAGAAAGTTACTTGTCTTAGTATACTGTTACAAAACGAATCCATAACAGAGAAAGCAGCAGGGTCCTAAACCGAAGCCTAATATATAATATATATACTATAGTGAGTAGTACACTATATAATTATATAATATATATTACTATATGGGTAATATAGTAGTAATAATTATAACTATATATTTATATATAATATATTATTAGATATATTATATATATAATAATTTAATAATATATGATAGTATATATATTATAATATATATTAATATACTATATATATTATACTATATTTATATTATATATATATACTATTATATATAGATATATCCTATCTAGATTTATTATAGTATATATCATATATTATATATATATAACTATCTATGTATAGTTTATTAGTCAGAGTGATATATAGTACTATTACGATATCATTAAGTATGCACATTAGTATATTATAGTATACATATATATATACTATATATATATTTAAAATAAAAATAAAAAAATATATATATATATAGTACGCTTTAGGGTTGTTTTTATATTATTATGATATAATATATATATATATCATATATATATAGTATAATATTAATATATATATATAATTATATATATATATATATATAATAATATATTATTATTACTATATATATATATATATATATATATATTATATATATAATATAATTATATATATATATATACTATATATATACTAATATATATATTATATGTATATAGTAATTATTATAATATATATATTAACTAAGAATTAAATGTACAACGGCATTTAGTATATTGTTTGTTGTCGATTTTTTTGATACATCATTTTTAAAAAAATCAATTTGTGAATTTTTTGTTTATTTTATTTTTTTGTATAGTTTTGAATACTTTTTTCTCTTCCCACGCGAAATATATATTTTCAAGTTACTATAATTATATATCTTTATACTGTGTATACACTGAAAAAATGAGCAAAAAAATCAAAAATAATAACTAAAAAAAAACATTTGTTTTTTTATAAATAAATCAAGAGAGAATCACCATAAATTCGCCTATCTTGTTGTCACTCCCCTTTCACTAACTCATTAACATATAACAAAGCATGCATATAAACCGAAGCTAGATATATGGGTTATATATATATAATATTATTTTAATTATTATATTATTATACCTATACTTAAGGTGATCCACAGCATTACTTCCCAAATTTTGATTATTGTTTGAGTTATTATATCTTATCCATTATTAGTACTAGTTTAGTGGGATGCTCGTATATATATATTATGTCTTTATATCTATATATTATTATATATTAGGTATCTTATATATTACTATATAGATATATTTATAGTATATCAGCGTTTATAATATAGGCATTTCGCTATCTATTTATATATATATTAGTTATTATATTATATTATATATATATTAGTATTATATATATTATATATTATAATATATTATATATATATATTTATATATATAACCTATATACTAATAATGTATTATATAGGAGCAGCCATTGTCCTTATAATATAAGTATATATATATATATTTAATATATATATATATATTATATTATATCATACTATCTATATTATATATATAGTCTGTATGGTAATATAATGAAGTTACTGATACCCAATAGTAAATATATATTATACTGTAATTAAGATATTATAATATAACTTTAATCTATACTATATATTTCTTTATATATTACTAATATATATATTATACTATATTATATTATATATTATTATTATATATATCTATTATATATACTATTACTTTACTCATAGTATCTCTATATATTAATATAATATATATTAATTATTATTCTTCTTCTATTCTATTCTATCTTTTCTTGTTGATAATTAATATTACTATATCTAATTTATATATTATTACTCTAATATTATAATATAGATAATATATATATTATTACTATATATATTACTATAATATATATATATATATATTAATATATTTATCTATATATATATATAAATATTATATATAGTATATATATATATAAATTTAATCCGAATATCTTATATAATATATAATACTTATAATATATATATATATATTTAATATTATTATCATTATATCATATTTCATTATTTATAATATTATATAAGAAATTGAATTTTCAGGTTGCAAGAAAATCCTATCGAAGCATCGATTATTCGCTAAAAAATCGGATGTTTATACGGTGATTGAATCTATAGTTGTTGTTTGGAAGATTTTGTCGATTAGAAAAATGAAGAGAATGAGTTTTTGAGACATGAAAACGACCTCAATCTCAATGCTCGAATTTAAAAAAAAATCTCCGAGAAAGTCAAGTTTATTTGCTCCACGGTTGCCTACCAGAGTTATAAAAATGCTGTTGGGTGAAGGAAGCCCTTTCCAAAAAATAAGTAGTAGTATGAAGCGGTGAAGTCGTTAGCAATAGGATTCGGTGTCAAGGGACGAAAATATAGCATGGAAAATCATTTAATATGGATGGGAACGAGAACCTTGAGGATATATGCGATATATAGATAGATTTTTAAGGATGAACGGTATTCGTCTATAACGGCGAATAAAGCTGAAATCACTATTAAACCTATATATAACCTATTCGCTCTTGACTAAAGATTCCAAAAGTTTTGAGGTTTATGAAAAAGCTTCAATATCTTGATTCATCTCAAGCTTCTATTAATATTCAACAAATTCCTTTAAAAACTTCTCTAAATTGAAACAATCCACCCACCTTGTTTCGCACTTTTTTTTAGCTTTGTCCTCTCAGGGAAAATTTTCCCTATTTTTTTTTTTATATTAAAATAATTGTTCGCCTTGGTGACCTTAAAACAGGACAAGTTGCCTTAACTGAGCGAATAAAGTTTCTAATGAAATTGAACACCATTGAACTTACAATATCGCTGGATATTTCGACAGCTTGAACACCTCTAAAACTTTTCCTCAATGCTGCTGCCTCATCATGTCGTTGAATAATCAGAAAGTCACTTTTATTGCAACCTTCATATAGTGTTGCCTCCGCTAGAAATCTCTTTTTGTGCTTCAACAATCCCTCCTCATCTCGCAACCAAACAGTTTTCTCCATTTCTACTTGTTATATATATCACTATATATATATATATATATATATAATAATACCCAATACTATTATACTATATATATATATATAATATATATAATATACCTATATACTATATACCTATATATATATAATAATCATATATATATATATATATATTATATATATTATATATATATATATATATATATTTAATCTAATATATTATTCAATCCAAAAGCTATAATTATCTAAATATAGATTCTTATATCCTCACAAACTTTTTTCTTGATTGGTATAAGATAGACAAGATCCTTTTCTCTTCATCACGCTTTTTAACTTGTTCTCATTTTCAGTCTTGGAAGTTCGTGTGCAGGAGTCAGATATGGCAAACATGTCTTCGTTGCTCTATTTTGTGTAAGACATTTCCCTTCTTCTAAAACTCTTTTAAAAAATATGGGAAAGAACAACAGAGAGATAGATATGATAGGATCTATGAGCTTGACAATATAATAAATTAACACATATTATACTGTTAATTTTATCTTTGAAAATTTTCTGATTAAAATATTAAATTTTATTGAATTTTTGTGTTTTTTAAAGTATGATGTTTATGGGATTCTGTGAGACAAAGGGGCACAGTTTTGTTTCCCACGTTTCAATATACTGTTTATATCTAGTTAATTGTTCTTTAAATAAGCGACCGTTATACACCTTTAATAGTCCTTCTCTTGTAATCTAGGGAAAAAATTTAGACACTTTATTTTAATTTGTTCTGTGTATTTTCTATGAGAGATACTGAATAAGGCTATTCCTTACTACTTATTACATTTAATTTGTGATAATTTTTTCGTAATTTGATTGCACTGAAAATTACACTAGAAATAAATGTTCACTAGTTTTCCTTATTTTAATATATGTATGGATTAATTAAGTGTGAAATAAGAATAATTCGGTAACTGTTTTTAATCTTGAAAGTATATCTTGGTTATAAGTAATACTAATTATATATATATATTATCACTAATTAACTAATATATTCTATATATATATATATAGTATATATATATATAATATATATATAATAATAAGTAATTATATCATTAATATCTATATTATATATATATATATATATTATAAAATATTACCTAATAATACATTATATATTATGATAATCTTAAATATATCTTGATATAAATATCTTATATATATATATATATATATATATATATGTCAAGCTTGCTACAAGTTTGCTACAAGTATTTTTTAGCAAGTTTGCCATGCAATTTTAAATCAAACTTATCAAAATTGAAGTAAATATAAAAGCTTGCTGCAAGTTTGCTGCAAGTCTTTTTTCTCACGTTTACCCAGGCAATTTAAAATCAAAGTTTATCAAACTTGCAGCAGGTGTACATGCTGTCTGGGATTAAACTATGCACTTTTTCTTTCTCTTGTAATATCTAGGAAATAAATCATACACAATTACCTTTTGTTTTTTTTTTCTTTTATTTTCTAGGAAACAAACTATTCGTTGTTTTATTTATTTTATAGTTTCTAGGAAATAAATTATAGACTCATTTATTTCTCTTTCAATTTCTTCACCTTTACTACAATGATATTTCTCTTCTGTTTTAATTCTTAATCCATATTTTTGCTTCACTATTATTTTTATCTTTTATTTTGCTTGATTCTCATCTTTTATTTCATATATTATTTTATTTTCTCTTCTCTTATCAATTTTTTCGGTTTGATCTTCTTTATTTCATATAATTTTATAGTTTCCTCAATAAGCACCTTTTCCTCTACGTTTCATTTTTACAAGATGACATTAAGCGAAATATTTCATTTTTTTAACGAAAATCAAAAAATTTCTCAAAATAAGGAGAGAAGAGATACGGACCAGATTGTTAGTAGGCCTTGCAAAGGCATTCCTTATACAAAAGCCAGAGTGGTGACCCTTTTGCCTGCTTATGCAACTGTCAAAAAATGATATTTCAAACAAAGATATCCATGCTATGTAGAATGAGAAAGACATTTCCTCCAGAAAGCACCGTCGATCTTCACCCAATCTAGAGAATCCCCAGGATGGCTGGGCAAAAGCTATTGTGCAGTTGTATGATGAAAGGTACAAACAACGTGGAGGTATAGGGATGTAGTGTAGAAAGACCCGTGGTGGATATCACTACCACATGGAAAAGTTGGGCATGTACGATCTTCATTTTATTATGCAAAAGGCTATATTGATGCAATAACTTGCAAAGATGACCGAGCAACGGAAGAAAGTGAGTATAGATGTTAATAACGGGTAGAATACACAGTTAAAGACTACCACCATGTTTAGAATATTAGCCCATCTAGACAACCTGACGAGATGAGGTTGGAGCGAGACGAGACTTAAAGAGAAATGCTTGAAACATAATAAAAAGCTGGCATTGCCAGAGGTCCAAGGCGAACAAAAAGTTGTGACTAGAAACTGGGAGTAAGAGAAAAGAGAGAAAGAGAATGACGAGGAGACGAGAGAGAGAGGACGGAGAGAGAAGAAGGAGGAAGGAGAGACAATCTCTTAAGAGAGGAAGCTGAGGAAGAGAGATGGAGGAGAGAGAAGAGACAATTAATCCAATAAAATTTCAAGTCCTGAAGATCAAACCAAGAAAAAAGAAAAAAGAAAGAAGACACGAGAGAGAGAGAATGAGAGAGGAGAGGATATATATACTATACTATTTAGATAATTGTGATTATGAAAATATTATATATTTAGTATATATAGTAATTATATAAATATATATATATATATATAATAGTATAAAGTGTATCCATATTATAACCTAAATCTTATATTATGATTAATTTATTAAACTTTAACGACTTAATAATTATATGATAAAAAAAAATAAAATAATAAAAATAATTAATAACATAGTAATAAAATAAATAAAATAAAGATATAAGGAAGAAAAAGAAAAAAAGATAAACAAGAAAGAAAAGAAAAAAAAATGAAAAGAGAAATGAGAGAAGAAGAGATGAGAGACCTCTGTACTTAATTCTTATATCAATGGTTTTATAATACTATCCAAACATCTCAACATTCTTTTTCTATGTATTATACGACTGATCATGCTCTCAAAATAAGGATATCTTAATGTTATCCATTTTGTCCCCATAAGTTACACATAATGGTTCTTATATCATGTTCCAATACTCACCCTCTCTAACATTTACCATATTGTCTATCTCCATACTCATTTCTTCTGTCGCCCATGTTTCTCCTTCCATAAATATAATATTTATTGCTACGTATTCAACCTCAAGTTTATTATCCTCTTCTTTTTGTTTTATATTCCTTGTTGTGTTACTTTTCTAAAATTTATTACATTTTTATTCCTAAACTTCCATAATTTAATCAGATTTAACAGACCACTGCTTCGCTACATCATTATCGTCAATACAATTAACATACTTACATTTTTTAGTGACTACTCCAGATGTGATTGAAATATAGATCATATAGATTGAATATTATATTATTAAATTATTCAATTTATAAATTTTATCAAACAATATTATATATATATATATATATTTAAAATTTTCCATTAACTATATTTTTATTAATAAAATAATCATATAATATATATTGGAATATATTAATTCTTTAAATATCAAAATACTAATAAGAGGAACATTGTCATCTGATAATATTTAATATATATATATACTATATATCATAATTATTATATATATAATATTTATAATATTTAATTATATAATTAACTTTTATAGATATTTAAATATCAATATTATATAAATCTTAAATATTAATATTATAATGTATACATGTTTTTAGCTATTACTATATATAATATAATATATTTCTTAGATCAATATTAAAATATAGTATACTAATAAGATATAAATATAAAATACTATGATTATAATAATATATATATATATTTATTATATATATATATATATAATATATATATATATATTAATTATCAATATATATAATTTAATGATATTAATAATATAATTAGTAACCTTAAAGGTAGATGCTCAAGTTGTTATACAACTCCTAATACTTTACCTATTATATTTACACACGCTAAATGTTTATAAAAAACTTTTATATTATATTTATTTTCATTTTTATTCCCTTCATTAATTTTACTGATTATTAGGTATCGATTAAATGTAATAAAGTATAAGTTAAATTGCATCTTATTAATAAATAAAATATAAATTGTGAGTGAAAGTTGCATTAGCGATATGAACTAGTTCTGAGAAATACCGTTCATACCAAATTATTGATTTAAGGTTTGACTTCTCATAAAATTATTGAACTATACACGCAGCACGATTTATGGAATATTTCAGTCATGAATGCATGTGTATATTATTATGTATACTCTGATGACAAAGACAAAGAGGCAGTGATGTGTAATGGCAACAAATCCGAGCGCGGCGATTTTATAACGGGACCAATTTGGTTTGTAAACTTGATAGCCAAACATATTATTCACATGGGTGTTATAGTATCCAAAACAGCAGATGAAAAGTTTTGTAATTATTTTTTTTTATTTCCCAAACTCATTTGGCCAGTGATAATTCAGTTTGGTCGTCGGGATAAGATAACAAAGCGGACTTAGCTATTGCAAATTTAGCTTTGTTAAAACGATTGGTAGTTTCCAAATTAATTATTTGCTTGCCCAATATTTGAACCAACTGACCCAAAAAAAATGAGGATAAAATTCTTTCATGAATTGGAGTTTTTTGGACTGTACATTGAAAACGATTCATATACTAAAGGAAATTGAAAATTGATGACAGTGATTTTTCTGATATTTGAGAAAAAAACTTATTTTTTATTCTTTAAATAAATACCAATATTGATATATCACATTTGGTGAAATTAACTTTATAAGATGAAATACTATATAATTTAAACACACAAACCACACACACACACACACACACACACAACACACAACAATATAAAATACCATATTTGATTATAATATATTATATTATATATATATAATATATATATGACTATATATATATATATATATATATATAGGTATATATATATATATATATGTGTGCAGTTTTGTGTGTGTGCGCGGTTGTGTGTTGTTGTTGTGTGTGTGTGTGGTGTGTGTTGTGCTTCCTAATTTATGGATATCAAACTAAAAAAAATCATTTTTTTGTATCAAGGGAAAAATCAGACATAAGAGATTTTATATTTATTTCGAACTAAAATTTGTGTTTTCATAAAGTCGACTTTGGTATTTTTATAATTTGTTTTAAATGAGATTTTTTCTTCATTTTCAAAAATAATTTTTTCTTGTAGCTAAGTTAATTTATCATTTAGGGTATTTACTGAGGTTAAATGGAAACTTCAAACTAAGCAAACCATAGTAGGTTGGCGTACATCATTGGCAACCGCTTCGCCTGACAGTGGCTCTGCGCTCCAAACCCAGTGAGTGTGTTGCGTTGAACTGTAAGTAGTTAAGTTGATATATTATATATATATATATATATATTATATATATATATTATATATATATATATATATATATATATAAATATATATATATATATATATATATTATATATATAGTATATTATATTTATAATATATTTATAGATATAAATATTATATATATATATATATATATTATATTTATTATTATATATATCAAATATTATATATATATATAATTTAGTATAATATTATAAATATATATATATATATATATATATATATATATATAATAATATATATTAGGTGATTATATATATAGTAATGTTAAGTGTAATAGTAAACTATCACACTCTTATGCGAATGACTCTACCTACATACAATTCCCTTTTATTTTAATGGGAAATTGAGAAAATCCGTAAAAAAAAACAACAATCCGTCAAATCAAAATAATCTAAAAATTCTATTTTTCTTCTTTTATAATCCCTTAGGAACATGTCCATATATGTAGTATTATATAATAATACTCACCTATATATATATTTACTATATATATTATATTATATATATAAAATATGTATTGATTAATATATATATTATATATAATATAAATATATATATATAGTATATATTATATATATATATGGTAATATAGTTCGGAATGATAGGGGGCTGAGGAAAGATACCTACTAAATTGTACCCATAGCGGTCCCCGTAATGATATTATATTATTATAGTATATATATAATATAATAATATAAATATATATGAAAATCTCTATAATTTATATTATATCATATATAATATATATGCTCATAGTATACATATAATACAATATATATATTATCACTTTATATATATATATATATATAATATATATATATACATCCTATCACTATATATTATATAATATAGCCTATAAATAATTATATACGTGACAATAATTAAATATATTAATCATATACTAATTATATACTCTAGTAATTATATGATAATTTATCATATACCTATTATATAATAATTATATACTTATTTTTATAATATTATATATTCAAAAATATATTATTCCAAAGGTATTATATATATATATTATAAAATAATAATACCCATTTGGCTCTTTTTTATCAGACCACAGCCATCTCACTAAATCAGTTAATCAATTCAAAAAAAAATATTCATATTCGTATACATAGGAATTTAAACAATTTTAAATTACGTATATCCTTTACCCTCCCAACAAAAAGATTTTATATATATACATACCCAATTGTATATTATATTGTCCAAAATATGTTGCCACATTATCAAGCTCATTGATCCCTAAATGCGTTCAATATTTATAATATAAACCGGAAGTAATTTCCCTAGTATCTGAAATGTTCTTCTCACTAATCTGCGCAACCACACCAAGGTAAAATAGCTCACTTAATTTTTTTTCCTGTGTTCCGTGAGGTCGAGACCCTGATTAAAATTATATTAATAATAATTAAAATTAATCAATAATTAAATAACATCTAATAATAATACATAATAAATAATAATTAATAATAATAATAATATAATTAAAGGTAATCTAATACAGGTAGGGCAGTGATAACACGAGCACAATTTTGTAGGAAGTTTTTTAACAATAAGGACCAATAATAACAATTAATCAACAAATAATAATAACTAATATATGAATAATAATACATAATAATTATATAAGTAATAATAATAATGTTTAGATGTAATAATATACAATAATAATAATAATAATAATAATAAGAATAATAATAAATAGATATATTATAAAATAATAATAATTAATATAAATTAAACAGAAAATAAAAAAAATAAATAATAAAAATAATAATATAATATATTAAAATAATAATAAATAATAATACATCAAAAGTCAAAATATTACATATAATAATATAATAATAATTAATTTAATAACCTTTCTATATCAATTACATCTATTTAATACACCTAATAGTGAATTTAAATTTATAATATATTTATGGAAATAATAACGATATTTATATATAATAATCAATAATAATATTACTAATCACCCCTCAATATAATATGCACAAATAATATAATAATAATAAAAATAATACACTCCTACATAATAGTAATAATAATAGATAATAATTTAATAATTATAGAATAAAAATCCAATTTAAATATGAATTAATAATTAATCAACAATAAAATATAAAACAATATACTGAACAATGAAATTTTTAATTACAAATTTATTCCTATAATTATTTGAAGTTTAGTCAAACTAATTTTCAATTTTATTCATGATTAGCAATAATCCGGATAATATGTCCAGCTAAGCTTGAATATAATTAAAAGGATGGTGATTAAATGTAGAGTGAATATATAATGATCATAACTAATTAATTAAAATATTATAATTAATAATAATAGCATAATGCAATTATATGAATAATGATTCTACTAAAAATGAATAAAAAAAATAATAATAAAAATGATGTCAATAATTAATATTATGTATTTTAATTTTGATCCACAACTAATAAATCGAATCCCAACCTTAAGTAATAATCATATAATATTAATTTCAATAATAAATACACATCAAAGTATTCTTTCACACGCATTTTAAAAATTTCATAATAATAATAAATAACTCATATTATATTTAAAACTATCATAATAACAAAATAATAATAATAAGAATAAAAATCAATGCTTAAAATTTTTAAAAAGCTAATTAAAATAATAATCATTTATCATAATATAGTGATAATTTTGTTAAAAATTTTACTACTACTATTAAGTAATAATAATATATAATAATAATAATAATAATTAAATAAATAATTAATATAAATAATAATAATAATAATAATTAATAATAAATAATAAGTAAGTTAAATAAATAGATAATTAATAATAATAAATACTAAACACTTTATCTAATAAACAGAAATGACTGTCATACATGAATACCATATTTTATACGAAAGAGTATAAATTTAAAATGGGGAATATACTTTAATTATTATGGAGACTATTATCTATAATTTAAGTAAATATCAAGTTATACCATATACCTTTGGAAAAAACTGATTGTGAAATTATAATAATTTTTCATACTACTGGTTGATGTATTGATAATAAGTATATTTTTAGATATAGTGAACACCTCAATCAATATACCCTCTGATAGTTCTCTTCTATTAGTGCTATCTCTTTTTACTCCAAAATCTATATAATAAATAAATACTCAATTATAGTTTAGGTAAGATATATTTGAAACATTAATGTGAATAAAAATATCCAAAATATTAAGTAAATTTACTATAAAACAAACACTTAAATATATACATAACACTCACATATTTGAAATTAAGTATTTTAGTCACACTAAGAAGTCCTCCTATAAGATAATGACTCATATGCACACTTATATAATCTTAAAATAACTAGACGACAATTTACCTATCAGAAGTCTACCATTAATAATAGAAATACGTTTCGCAAATTATAATAATTTAATATAAGATAAATACATAGATTTAAAAAATTTCATGTGAAAGTTTTATTAAAATCAGAAAGCTGTTATGAACTATTGTCGCATATAATCAACGATATTTCATAAGAATGGTACTGATCTTCAGTTTTATTTGATATTTTCGGCAGAGTCTCGGTTACTTACTTATATTATCTTTTGGGAAAATAATATGTTGTTCTGGCCAAGTTCTGATTAATTCAAATTTCTTTAAGATCTTCGCCTTCATATTACGTCTACGCCTGCCACGGCGCTCACTATATGGTATAATCGGTTTATAAGGAGATAAGTCCTGAGCTTAAGAAATGGTATTTGAAAGCATTGAGCCGGTTTTGCGATTCCCCGTAAGGCGACAGTAGGCTATTGTCGAATTTCTCGAAGGGACACCGACAAAACGATCGTAAACTTGATCGCGCACAATACCTTTTAAAGCGTATCTATAATACTAATTACATACTTCAACCCCATATATGTGACGTATCACGGCGTAATTGATTAATAATATAATCAACCAGTGAAGAAAAGTGTGAATAAAATTCTGAAGAGAATATCACAGACAAGATAATTTTCACAAAATAGCTCGAACGTATTTTTTCGGATTGACTTAGACCTTCGACTTTATTAGCTCAACAAGAAACAACTTGATCGACAGGCACAAGAGAAAAAGTAAGCAAATAAAAGATACGTACTATATATAAGTATCGAAGGATATAACTGTATAAAAAGGCGAAAATTACCTATATGTAAGTCTAACAAGAAAGCTAATAACATTCACGTAAGAAATATAAATTTGTATTTGTTCTAAATGTGAAATAATAAATATTTTATTACTTATTTTTTATTTGAACAATTTTATATATTTTTCTCGAAAAACTACGATAGCTACATAATAATAAATAAATAACGTCTATTTATTAGTAAAACTCACTGGAATATATTTGTTTATTTAAAATATGGATAAAAAATTAGTTATCTCACTTTGTAGCTATATCATGTAGTTTTCAACGAAAAAAAAATAAAATATATCCCAACCAAAAATCAATAATAAAATATTGTTTTTGACACCATATTTTGCTCACTGAAAATTATCTTACGTACTGATTTACACGAAATTTATATTAGATTTTTTCTTTGTAGCTATTAGTAGTTTTCTTACGAGAAATAAAATTAAAATTATGAGGCAGAAAAAAATCAAACATCATTATATTTTTTTTCAATATTTTAGATAACGTTCATTTTTAGTATACTGTAAATTATCCATCTCGATAAATGCTCACTCACTATTACAAAATCTATACTAGTGATTTTTTGAAAGATTAAAAGAAGAAAAATGATTCAAAAAATTTCAACCAACCATAAATCAATTATATTTGCCATTTTTTAGAACAATTTTCTTAACGAAAGATTCCACCGAAATGTTATTAGTTTCTTGTAGCTATCGTTCAGTTTATTTTGAGAAAAAATAAATAATAGCAACTAAAAAAACCAAAATATTTTTTTTTGCTCCATCTATATTTTCAAGAATAAAATAATTTCCTTTATCTCTGTTGAAGTTTTGTAAAAAAATCACGGGAAGAATTACGTAAGTGTTTGAGAAAAAGAGTTAAAATATGCTCAAAAAAAATCAAAAATTTTATTTTTTCACCATTTTTTTATGATAATCAATATTCTTAACGTTTTAGCTATTCACGAATGTTTATTAGTTATTCTTGTACCTAATTGAAAAATACGTTAGTTTTTGATAGAAAAAAAATAGATAAGTGAGTAGCGAAAAGAAATACCAAAATAGAAAGTTTGCTTCAATATTCATATTTATTTATAGAAACATAATTTATCTTTACGCTCTGTATCCACGAATGTTTTAATATTAGATATATTCTTGTTAGCTATCGTAGTTTCTTGAGATAAAAAAAGTTAAAATATTAATTACCAAATCAATATAAAATCAATAATTTTTTTTTTCTCACCTTTTTGAAATATTTTCTATATACGTATTTAATTTACCACGTATATTGTTATTTAGTTTTTCTTTGTACCTATATCGTAGTTTTTGAGAAAAAATATAAATAATCCCAAAATAATGTTAAATTCTTTTTATAGGCAAACAAGCTTACGATGTTGAAGCAATATTTTATCTGATATCATACGAATGAGTTTATTATAGTTTTTCTTGTAGCTATCTCAGTAGTTATACGTAGTATATTCACTATCGTTTAAATACTCACCTAACTTAGATAGTTTATATTATGAACGCCCTATTCGGTAGGACTCTAATATATGATAATCCTAAGGTTTAAGTGCAATATATTTCGAAATAAAGTAAATTGTAGGTAAAAAAAAATCGAATTTTTAGAACAGTAGGGTAAATTATTATTATTTTATAGTGTAATATATTTTTTAGTATAATTTTTTACAAACTTAGACCTTATGACTTATATCAGTTCCGTTTGAAACGTCACTATATCCGATAGATATGAACTAGCGGTTTATACTCAATTAAAATAGTGGCATTTGAAAGCGTTCTAGATGATATATATATCTCACCGCTTTATTTGCAGTATTTATCCTCAGTAATGAGGAGACACTATTAATATATTTAGTTCAACAAACAAATAACGAACGAACGGTCTCAAGAGATATTATAATGTACGATAGGTGTCATAAGTGACAAAAACTATCGAATACTACGATATATAGCCTACTAATGAAAACTAATAATCATATTTCAGGTGGAATCAGCGGTTAATAGATTATATATTATTGTGTTCTAAAAATGGAAAATAAAATTTATTTTTTATATTATTTTTGCTTGTTTATTTTTTATTTCTCTGAAACTGCGTCATAGCTAACAAAAATAAATAATCACCTCATTTTTTGGAATAGCGTATATAAATGTTGTTTTAAAATGGAGAATCATAGTTTTCCCTGTAGCTTATCTGATTAAGATTTTTAGAGATAAATATAACAAAATTAAAAAAATGCCATAAAAACAATTTATTCATAAGATTTTATCTATAGAACAATAATTTTCTTGACGCTATTAAATCCAAAACTATCTTCCTTAATTGTATAGCTATCGTAGTTTTCGAGAAAAATAAATATAAATATTATACTACTAAAATAATTCAAAAAAATTTTATTTTCTTGGATAAAATTATTATTTAATGAAAAAAAACTTATTATCAGCTATTTCTTATCCTAGTTATGTTATTAGTTTTCTCTTTGTAGCTATCGTAGTTTTCGATAGAACAATAATAATGTATTATGCCAAAAATTGTGAAAAAAAACTTATTATAGCTATTTCTTATCCTAGTTTACATACAATCTTTTTCTATACTACATTCGATTCATTGATGATGTCTATTTAAGTTATGTTTAAATTTCTCGTAGTTTTTTTGAGAATAATAATAACTTAAAGACCTGTATACGCGCCGTAAAGCCGGTTCTAAAATAACATGATTTTCTTTTTTTTGATCAATTTATTAAGAAGCAATTTTATTATCGACTGTATCTCAACGATAATGTATATTTAGTTTTATTCTTGTAATATAAGCTAAATGGAATAGGCAACAGAAACAATAAATTTGAGTAAAATTGGAACTAAAATTCCAAAAATAATTAGTATCACATATGTAACAAGAGTCAAGCCTTTTATCAAAGTAAAGACTTTGTCTATTAGTTTTTCTCATAGATCTCTCTTTCGTTTTGCTCCTAGTTTTTTATTTAATTTTTTATTTTAATAAAAATATAAAAAACCATGGTTACCTGCTTCATAATTATCTATAACATATGAAACATGAATTGAAGTGGTGCTGTAAATTATAAAAAATAATTATAAATATAATGATCGAATGGAATAACGGTATAAGCTAAATGTTAAATATTATATAATAATTGAATCTATTCTAAATACAATAATATTTTTTATATTAGTAGTATAGAAGTATCTGTTATTTATTCTATTCTATGAGCAATTGCTAAACTATGATATATATTATATTATATATATATATTATAATAGTATTATATATATTTATATAATATTAATATTTCATAATATATATAGGTATCCATATCTATATTAATAAATCTTCTTATTTTATATTATATTTATTATATATATATATATATAATATTTATATATTATAATATATATATATATATATATATATTAATATATATAATATATATATATATTATTTATAATATATATATATATATATTATATATTTTTAATTTATTATTACTATATATTATAATTATATATATCATATAATATATATTAATATATATACTAATATATATTATATTTATAATAATATATAGAATTTATTTAAACTTAGGCCTTTGACATAATATAGTTCAGTTCCCGTTGAGACGTCATTATATCGAGTTGAAGCGAGTTTTATTACAACTAAAAAGGTGGGCATTTGAAAAGCGTCACTTACTCACAGTACCGTACTTTATGCGATTTACCGGTAGTAGCGACTACCTAATATATATTAGTTTCCAACAAACTAACGAACTGAACGGTCAAGATATAAGTCGAAGTGTTAAAGTTTGCATAAAAACTATCGAAACCTACGATTATATGACTTTAAAGAAAACTTATAAATTAAACTTATGTGGAATCAGCGTAAGATTATTTGTTCTAAAAAGGTGATAATAATAATTTTTTGATATATTTTTTGGTATATTTCATTTTTTTTTCTCGATAAACTACGATACAGCTAGTGAAAAATAGATGAAATTTATGGAAACAAGTCGTAATTAAAAATGTTTTTTACCTTTGGAAAATAGAGGCGTAGATAGGTTAATAGTATTATAAGATAGTTTTCTGATAGAAAATAATAATTTAATTAATGTACAATCGATATTAAGAGACACTATAAATCTTTCATAATTATTTTGCATAGAATAAACTAATTCATTAATATACGGTTAATTTGTGAATGTTTTTAAAGTTTTTTTCTTATGGACTTTCAGTAGACTTTACGAGAAAAAATAAATAAATATCTCACAATAAATAATCAAATAAAATAAATTTTTACCATTTTTAGAACAATTTTTCTTTTTCGCTGATTCCACGAATGTTATTTATATATAAGTTATTTCTTTGTAGCTATATTCATATACGAGAATAAATATAAATATATCCCAAAAAAATTAAAATTTTTTTTTTTACATTGTATTCAATACTTATTTCTTCTTAGCTCTCTCTTTCCGAATTACTCTTCTTTTTCTTATGGCTAGATTATTGAGAGAAAAAGGCATATTTGAATTTTTATATGCTGCCAAAAAAATAAAATCAAAATATCCTGAAACTATTTTTTATGTGTTGGAATGTTGGGAGGAGTCATGTACACAGATAAACCCTATTATTATTAACGAATAGTTTAATGTCAGAATCTATTCAGATAGGTCTTTTACTGAGGATTAAACATAAGGAAATAAGTATTCACAACAAAATATAAAATTATTTTATCTTCCATTTTTAGTAAACAATTTTCAGACAAAATTTAGATCATAAAAATGGTACTAGTTTACCTGGATAAATAGTACTTGTTCAGAAAAAAAATTAATAAAATTAAGATTAAATCAAAAAAACCTAAATAAAATTTATTTTGCTCACCTATTTTTAGAAAAATTTTCTTACGCTGATTCCATCGATTATATTATTATACTTTGTAGCTTATCGATAGTTATTTTCAGATAAGAATAGAAAATAAAGATATATCCAACAAAAACATTCATAGATAGATGTTCATTTTTTTTCACTGTTCATCTGATCTAAATAGAAAAGTTTTAGTTTCTTTTATTCCACCTCTCACTTCCCTTTCCTTCTCCTCGCACTTTTTTTCAAATATATGTTCATTATAAAACTCAGACTATTAATATATCATAATAAAAGTTACAATTTTGTAATTTAGGAAAATGAAAAGGTTTCTTACAGAGAATAATGAGTGTCACTGAATGCTCTATTTAGTTTTTTTCCTTGTATCTATCTGTAGTTAATAATATCTCTCTGTGATGTGAAATAAAATAAATATTAGGCTCAAAAAATGCACATAAAATATTATTTTTGCAGATATATATAGATAGTTTGTCTTACGTTACGCTGATTCCTCGATTGATATATTTTGTTTTTCTTGTAGCTATCGTAGTTGTTGAGATAAATAAAAATACATACAATATATACATGGCTAAGAAAATTTGTGAAAATTTCTTTTTGACATATTTTTTAGAACAATTTTCTTCCGCTCTTCGATTCCCGACTGTTGAATCTAAGTTTTCATTGTAGAATCATGTAAGTGTATTTGTAATGAAAATAAAACGATAAATATATTACCCAAAATATTCTCAAAATTTTTTTTTATATTTATGTAGACAAATTATATTTTACGCCGCTTGATTCTCTGAATGATTATTAGTTTTTTCATTGATATGCATATCCAAGTTTTCGAGCTACCTTATTAAAGTATAGAACGCAGCTATGACGTACATAATAAGATTGACAACCCTATCAGTAGCGGCCAGGTGACATTAGTGGACTAATATAGTCGATATGTCAATAGTAATGTGCAAAAATTACCGAATAAAATTATGACTATTATTATTATCGTGAATGGCAATTATTTTGTCTTTGTGATTTTAGAGTTTTACATACATATGGCTTAGACACGTTTTGACTTGTGTTCACTCAGTTCCCGTATGAAACGTCACTAAGTACTTATTATCGTATGTTGAAGCGAGCTTGATGACGACATGTGAAACACTAAAAAGATGGCTTGAAAAAGTACGCAGATATACGCTTAAACACACGATTATTTAGCAGATATACCTTGAAAGTCGACTAGGCATATCATAGCGTATAATAAACTTATTAAGAGTATTGGCAAATGAATGGATATTATAGAATAGAATAAATAAACGACAGAACCTAACACACCTTTAGAAGGATACATCACACACTCATCACTTCGAACGCTCGCATTAGTGACGTCGCAATATCGCTGAGAACTGATATATAGTCACAGGTCTAAGTGTGAAAATCTAAAAAATCACGAGAAAATAATTTTCCCAAAAAATTTTAAGTCGTAAATACTTTTTTCGGAATTATAGAGAGCAGTCGTGTGGTTCTCAAATCTGCGGTTAGCACTCCTTCGACTTATATAGTGTATTGTGATCAAATGAACGGAGAAGGGAGCGATATCGGTCAGTCGTCGAACACAACGAACACAACATCTATAGTTTCTTTCCCGAAAGCGGAACATCATGCTCTACGCTCGAGTCCCGCATCATCGCTCGACCACACGCTCGACCCCGACTCCGGCTACGCTCGACCAGCGTCATACTCGCGGCCGACAAGATCAACCTTTCTACACTCTAACCTCCTCAGCATCAAACACACACGCTCAATCCCACCGCTCAACCCACGCTCGATCCACGCTCAAACCCACGCTAAACCCACGCTCAACCCACGCTCAATCCCACGGCTCAACCCACGCTCGAGCCCAACGCTCAACGCTCCACGCTCGACCTACGCTTGACCCATGCTAAATCCTCGCTCACGCTCACGATCGTGTGTATGCTCTTCGCTCTAATACCTACGTCATCACGCTCGCACCACGCGTCCAAACCATATAGTGACGTTTAAACGGGAACTGCTTAGATAATAAAAAATTAAAATAACGCCTTGTAATAAATTTTTGAAGTGTGCGTAATAAATCATAATGTGTTATGAAACGCTCCTCCTATTCGTTAAAAAGTTCTCCAATAATGGAATAAAAAGAAATTTTATTATGATTTTTTCGTTTTATTATCTTGTTTATTTTTTCTTCAAGAACTTTCGTTAGAAATAGAATAAAAAATAATAACCTTTTTGGAATCAGGTAACATTTTTTAATGGGAGTATGAAAAAAATGGAAAAACAATTAGTTTTTCCCTTAGATAGCTATGGTAGTTTTTCGAGATAAATAAATAAATAACCTCAAAAAAAATCCAAAATCTATACTCGTTGTTCTTCTATTTTTTTCTAATGTAGACCAATTTTTGTTTAACGTTGGCTGAATTCTCCTATCGAGTGTTTATTTTTAATCTATTTCTTTAAAACTCTTTTGTAGTTTTTTCACGCAGAGAATAAAAAATAAAAATAGCCCAAAAATTCAAAAAAATTTTTTTGACATAGTTTTAGAACAATTATCTTACGGCTGATTCACAAATGTCCATTTTAATGATTTCTCTTGTAGCCGTAGTCGTAGTTTTGAGAAAAAAACACTCACTAAATATACTCCAAATATCGCACAAATATCAAAAAATTTTTTTTTTCATTTTTTTAGTAGAATTATGTTTGGGGCAGATAACGCTGATGTCCACGAATGTTATGTTATGTCTTATATTCTTGTGGCTATCGTAGTTTTTGAGAAAAACAATAAAATAGCCGCCACCACATAAAAATAATATTTGCCATTTTTAATAAACATAAACGGCCCTTCCACATATTTATCAGGTTTTCCTGTGTAACTAGATCCATTCATTTGTAGATCCATTTCAAATCTTTCCCCCAAAACAAATGAAAAAGAATATTTTTGCACCATTTTTTAGAACCAATTTTCTGACGATGCTTTTTCCAATTAACTCGTTGATTGAGTTTTTCTTGCTACGCTCACTCGAGTTTTCGAGTAAAAAAAAATATAATAGCCCGCAATTCTAAATTAACATAGAATGATTTTTTGCCATTATTATAGTTAACATTTTCTTACCGCTGATACCAACGAAATGTTATAGTAGTTTTCTGGTAGGCATGTAGTTTCTCGCCGAAAAAAATAAAATAGCCAAAAAATCAAAAAAATTATTTTGGCCATTTTTCTAGTGAACAATTATCTTACGAAGAGGGTGATTCAGCGACTGAAATTAATATATGATTTTCAATTTGTTAGTCTATCGTTTAGTTTTTTTGAGAAAAAAAATAAAATAGCAATAAGAGTGAAAAAAATTTTTGGAGCATTTTTAGAACAAGTTTTCTTACGGCTTGAATATCCTCGAATGATAATATTAAGTTTGTCTGTATCTATCGTAGTTATTTAGCGTATTTATTTATTTAAATCTTTTTTTAAAAAATACATTTAGTTTAGTTACCTCTAAAAATTAATTTACATTAGAAAATATAAAAGAGACTGCTAAATTATAAATAAAAATTAAATAAATGCGCGAATGAAAAACAT
Organism: Trachelipus rathkii; assembly: GCA_015478945.1. Taxonomy (NCBI): domain Eukaryota; kingdom Metazoa; phylum Arthropoda; class Malacostraca; order Isopoda; family Trachelipodidae; genus Trachelipus; species Trachelipus rathkii. The sequence goes on from JABUQX010107279.1 coordinate 48,222, forward strand.
ATATATAACTAAAGATGTTAAAATATAACTATATATATATTATTTTATTATTATTGTGTATTACTATATTATAATATATATATAATATATATATATTATATATATATAGCTTATATATATACTCATATATACTATATATTATATATATTATAATATAGTATATATATATATATACTACTAATATATATATAAAATTTTTCAACACTTAGAGCCTTTGACATATTTAGTGTCCCGCCGCTGAAACGTGCACTATATTCGAGTTGAGCGAGTTTATACCTAAAAAGTGGCATTTGAACAGCGTTCAGATCTCCGCTTTTGCCGATTCCGGTAAGGGCGACACTATTATATCTCAGTTCTACTCCAACAAACGAACGAACGGTCATGAGATATATAGTCGAAGGTTAAGTGCAAAACACTCGAAGAACTTACGATAGCTTACAAGAAAACTAATAACATTCGTGGAATCAGCGTAAGATATTTTGTTTCCTTAAAACAATCGGACAAAAATTTTTTTTGATTTTTTTTGGTTATTTTATTTTTTTTCTCGAAAACTATAATAGCTACAAATAAAATAATCACATCTTTACTTGAATCAGCGTAGGAAACTTGTTTTTTAAAATGGAAAAAACAATAGTTTCCTTGTACCTATCGTAGTTTTCGGAGAGAATAAAATTCAATAACTCAAAAAAATCAAAAACAAAATTTTCATATTTTCAGAAACAACTATCTCTTACGCTGATTCCTACTGAATGTTTTTAGTTTTTCCTTGTACGCTATCGTCAGTTTTCGCTGCATCTCTCGCTCTCGTTTGAGTGGTCTCGGGCGTCGCTGCTCGTCTCGTGTCCCGTCTGCGGTCGTTGCTCTCTCTGCTCTCCTCTCTCTATCGCTCATTTCTTTTCTCTCTCTCCTCTCCTCCGTTCTCCGTTCTGTGCGCAGTCGCTCGTCGTCCTCTCGTCTCTCTCTAGTCGGGGGAGTGTTCCCGGTCGCGCCGTCTTTCTCAGTCTCCGTTCAGTCTCGCGTCTCCACAGTGGTCGGTCTCCGCTCTTCTCGTCGTCAGGGTCCCTCGGGTCTCTCGTGGTCCTCGCTGCCGTCCTCGTCTCCGTCGGTCTGTGTCCCGCGTGTTCTCTCCGTTCTGATCTCAGTCCGTCGTCGTATATATTGAAGAGTATACGATAGATAGTATTATGGTATATATAGTAGTTATGATGATATTATGGGAGTAGTATAGTGATAGGTATAGGAGTATATATGATAGTAGAAGGTATATAAGTATAAGAGTAAGAGTAGGGTGAGATAGAAGGGAGGTGATACGTAGGTGAGTAGCGTAATATATAAGACTTGAGGAGCA
>JABUQX010107280.1:0-38751 GCA_015478945.1 Trachelipus rathkii
CATGTAAAAAATAAAAAAAAAGAAAATAAAAAAAATATATCTGCTTTATGTACAATGCTACAGCGAAAAGGAATACATTTTTGGAATCTGGTAAAATTTAAATAGGAAATGTAAAAAAAATAAAAGAAATAAAAATATATTAGTTAATATTATAGTAAAAATGATTAGAGAGCCATATTTACGAGACGCTTTTATTGTTAGGATATAGTATGTGTAAAAGTAATAGACTTTCTATTTAAATTTTTGCTTTTTTTTTTTTTTTTACTTAAAGAATATACCAAGGTATACCGCACGATGGCAGGAGTCGGGTCTCTGCGGCCTTCTGGGAACACCGGAGTAGGAATAATTCCGGCCGCCCTCCGGGGAGGGTCTCTCGACCGCGCCGTCTCTTTGGTATATTGGGTGTCGCGGGTTCCTCGCCCCTGCCCCTACGGGGTTGGACAAACGTCTCCCCTTGTGTTCCCCGTTCGGCTCGAGCCCCTAACATTGCCGTGTAATACCTTTAGCAAAATAATAATTATATATATATATATATATATATATATATATAATATATATAAGTATATATATAGTATATATTATATATATATATATCTATATATATATATACTATATATTATATATAATATATTATATATATAATATATATATATATATATATATAATATATATATATATATATGATATATATATATATATTATAATATATTTATATAATAGTAGTATATATATATATATATATAATATATACTATGTATACTATATACAAAATCACTATATATATATTATGTCCTGCTCCTAAAAAAAATAATATACCATAATTTTTTTATTTATTTATATATTATTTTTTTTTTTACATTTTCGCTAACTAAAATTTTACAAGGAGTCCAAAATTCTTATTCGCTGTAGCTATTGTAGTTTTTGAGATATGATTTTTTTTTAACATTTTGTAAAAATTTTTGCCAGGATTCCAACAATGTATTCCTTTTTCCCCTGTACGCTATTGTAGTTTTTTAGAGTGGGATGTGTATTATGTTGGTATTGATCTTTGTATTAAACCAAATATCAACCATATAGTTATATTATATATTATATATATGATATATAGTATATATATATAATATATTATATATATATATATATGATATATATATATATAATTATATATATAATATATATATATTTATGATATATATATATTATATATATATATTATAATATATAATATATAGTATATTATATAATATATATATATAAATATATTATATTATATATATTAATATATATATATATATAAATATATTAGGCTTGGGTTCAAGTACAGTATTGTACTTGTACTTAGCTACATTTTTTTTGAGTACATTGTACTTGTCTTGTACTTGTTAGTTTCTAAACAGTCGTAAACTTGTACTTGCATTGTACTTAGCCTTTGTACTTGGTTACTTGTGCTTGGTTACTTGGCAAGTACTTTTCCCATTTTAACTTGCTAATAATTTTTTATTTTCTTTTTTATCATTTTCCTACATATTGATATTATTATTTCTCATATATGTATTCTAAATAAATTCATGTATGAAATTAATAAAGGTATATTATATAGGTGGATATATATAGTCATATATATATATATATATATATATATATAGTATATATATATGTATATATATATTATATTATATATATACTAGTATATAATTATCATTATCATCAACCACCTTTTTCCCCTAAGACTAGATGTAAGGTGCGTAACATGCACCAGAAACAGAAAAAGTAGTAGAAAATATGACACAAAAAAGAAAGCATAGCTTTACCTCCCCTTTATACTATTAGTAGAATGCTCGCAGTGCCTGAAAATCATCTTTAAATATTCACGGGAACGCGCAAACGGACCCTATATGGCATCATCGCCAATGTGGGGTTCATCCCATTGCCCAGGCAGGGGGGGTGGGGGGGGGGGGGTGGGCGGTTTGATTTACTGATCACAAAACCTGCATTCACTCTATTATGCATATTTCTTCTCGCCTATCTATTTTCCTACGTATTGAATATTATTATTTCTCAATATATGATTCTAAATAAATTTCCATATATAGAATAATAAAGATAGTAATTAGATATATATATATATATATATATATATATATATATATATTATTATATATATATATATATTAATATATATAAATATATAATATCTAATAATATATATCGATTATATAACACCTTTCTCCCTAAGACTAGAGTAGGTGCGTAACTGCACGCAGAAAAAGGAAAAGTAGTAGAAGAATATGGACCAAGTCGAAAAAAAAAGCATAGCTTACTCCTTTACTACTATTGTAAGTGGAGAACTGCGCCGCGAGTCTGAAAATCCACTAGTAGATTCACGGTGGACCTCGCAACGGACCGTCAGCTATGGCATCGTCGGCCAAGTGGGGTTCATCGCCATGGCCCAGGTGGGACTACAACCATACACCCTCGCAAAACCCTGCATTTCACTCCTATTATGCACATTTCTTTCGCCCCTGCCAAAATAACACATTTCAACTACTCAGAGCATTTCTTGTGTTGCTGACTCAATCTACTTTGTTCTAAATTCTTCGTCTCCCCAGCAGTCGTATTCCCAACAACAATTCTCAAGATACATGTACTTAACCAGCCGACTATCATGCCATCTTTCCACACTGAAAAAACATCTGCAGCGTCAACTTTTCATTTGAATTGCTAATGTATCCTTTTTTAACGACATATTAACTCTGTAATACGTTCATTCTCATTTTATAATATTCTTCTCACACTAACACGCCCCTAAGATTGCCCATCTGAACACATTGTACTTTTAGATCTATACCTCTCATTCAGACCATAGTTTCACTATATACATTAAACAAGGTAACAACATACCCTCACATGTAAGACCCCAGCAGCAACATGCGGCTCAAGACTTAGTCTATTTACATCCACCAAAGGATTTAATTGGCACCAGCACCTTCCTGCATTTCACAACTTTTCTACTTAGACTCGGCATCATGCAGTTCCATTTTCATCCAATATATGCCTAAATATTTAAACTCAGTCACGTGTTCCAGCTGTGCTCACCATGCAGCATAACTTCACACCGAGGCCTGTCTTCACTTACAACCATAACCTTACTCTTATCTACGTTTAGCTTCAAAAGCCATCCTTTTACACACCCTGACAAATCTGTCTACATCCTCTCAAAATCTCTTCATATTCACCGCACAAAACTAATTATATTACTATATATATATATATTAATATATATAGTATATATATATATATATTTATATATATATAAGGATATATACTAATACCTCACTATGAATATTTAGTAGTATACTATATAAGTATTAATATACTCACCAGTTTATATATAATCTATCTCCTCACTACTCACGTATATATAATATATTTATATATAGTATATTTAACGTAGAGATGGTGATTGATTTGATTTAGAAGTTGCATATCAAAGCGTTTAATGGAAGGGTATAAGTTCTGAGGGATTGGGAGGAGAGCAATATTAGTTACCCTTATTAAGGGTAAGGGGGATAAGATAACTGTAAGAATTATAAGGGTATTAGTTTATTGAGTGTTGTAGGGAAAATATGCTGGTATTTTGTTTATTGTAAGAATGGTCGAATAACTGAAGGAACTGATTTGAGGGAAGATAAAGGTGCGTTTAGAAGTGGTAGAGGATGATATGATGAAACTCTGTTCATTGAAACAAATGATTGGACAGATAAATGAGGGCTAGAAGAAGAGAATAGAAATTGTATTTGGGATTTATGGATTTGCAAAGGCGTATAATAGATAAATAAGGAAGCTCTATGGCAGGTGTTAGTGATATGGTGTTGGTGGTAAGCTTCTGAATGAATCTAAAGTATGTATGACGATAGTGAAGCGTGTGTAACAATAAATAGTCGAAAGGCGATTGTTTAATATTATAGCGGAATGAAGACAGGATGTGCTGTCTCTTGCGAACTTCCAATCTGTACATGGATTAATTGTCGCGTTCACGGCGCCGTGTTGTATTACAACGCATCTTAGAGGTTATGAAAAAATTAGAGGTAGGGGGTGACAAGGGATATGGTGTTAGAATGAATGGAGAATGGTGCCTTACGGTGTTCCCTAAGTATTATATGAGGATGATTTGGGTGTTTGTGTGGCGAATCTGAAAGAGAGTTTGAGAGGACTGGTAGAGAGATATGGTAGGGTTTGTACTAGGAGGGGTTTGAAAGTAAACGTAGATTAAGAGTAAGGTTATTGGTTGTGAGTGAAAACAGTCCGCGTGGTTGTATTACTGTTAGCTGGTGAGCAGTCTGGAAAAAGTGTCTGACATTTAAATACTTTAGGATATACGTAATGTGAATGAAAAGGGAGCTGGATGATGAGCAGAGTGTAGTAAGAAAAGTTGTGAATGGCACTGAAGGTGGCTGTGGAAATTAAATCGTTGGTGGATGTAAAGGACTAAGTCTTGAGTGGCGCTAATGTCTTACATGAGGGTATATTGTTTACCTCGTGTTAATGTATAGTAGGGGACTATGGTCTGGAATAAGAGGTATAGATCTAAAGTACAATGTGTTCAGATGGACAATCTTAGTTCCATGTTAGGTGCGAAAAGAAATGATAAAATGATAAATGAATGTATTAGAGAGTTGTTTGGCGTGAGAAATGGGGTATAATGAGAGAATAAATGAAAGTACGTTGAGATGGTTTAGTCAAGTTGGAAAGGATGGATGAATAGTGATGGGGGTTAACCGGGTGTATAGTGGTGAGTGTGTTGGGAATCGACCGGATGTGAGACGAAGAAAAAAGTGGATTGAGTCAGAAAAGGATGCCTGGGAGGAGAGAAATGTGAGTTTGTCAGTGGCGAGAAGAAATGTGAATAAAGGGAATGAATAGTGGGGCTTTGTGAGGAGGTATAGGTTGTAGCCTACCAGGGCCAAGGAATGAACCCCACATTGACCAGATGTCTTTAGTGGGGGTCCATCGCTGTTTCCGTGAAGCCCCATGGTGTGATTTTTCATGACGCAACGAGTTCTCACTATTGGTATAAAGGGGGCAGTAAGGCTGGGTTCTTTTCTACTTGATTCATATTCTTCTACTATTTTTCTGTTTCCGGTGCAAATGCTACGCACCTTACTCCAGTCCTGGGGAGAGAAGATGTGTGATGATGATGATGATGGATGATGGATGATGAATGAATGATGAATGATGAATGATGAATGATGATGATGATGATGATGATGAGATGATTGATGATGATGATGATGATGATTATTGTAATGGGATGGTTGAAAAGATAATAAATTGTATGTGATAAACTTACTCTTCTAGCAGATAAAACAATTCCTTGGCCAGGCCGTGACAATACAACAACCATACTCACTAAGATTCTGCGAGCCTATATCGTAACATGTTCCAGACTCCTGTAGAATGAGTTAACGGCCTGTGCAATACTACAATGGCAATTTTAGTACTCAAACCCGACCACTGTATCTCCCTGAGGTCGCTTTTCAAGTGAACAACGGTTTTCAGAACGGGTTCGTCGTTTCTATATAGAAACGGCCAGATCAATAATACTCGTTATCCATGAATTTACTGTTATTATTATCATGTTTTTGATCATGAAATCAATGTCTTTGAGACTAAAAATTTGATTTTCAAAATATTTTAAACTAAATAAGAAGTAAATTATCTTTGGAAACACTCATGAAAACCAATAAAAGTAATTTAAAGAATACTATAATAAAAAATAGAGATGTGTAAACTGCTATTGATACACAAACTAAGTCTTAATGCAGTCATCGACGTATCATGTAGATGTCCGATAGATACTACTTACATGCGTCACCGCATGGATAAAGATTTTGTGTTCAGGTATTAATGATTATAGTTATTGCTTTAAAATAAAATCATGGCAATACAGTTTAAGATACGATTTTTTGCATCATCAATATGTAATATTTTATATGTGCATCAATGTATATATACAAACAACTGTTTAAACAACATAAAATATTCTATAATCTAATTTATACAAATCCTCGTCATAAATATGTATCTATAAATATTTAAAATATTTATGTGCAAAAATATGTATATATAAATTAAATTATATTAAAAATTAATATATAGACTGAATGATTTGATAGGTAATCTTGGACTTTTACTTGAAAATTAATGCAAAATATGAAATTTACCAAAAAATCTCGATTTGTCACTGTGACCAAATAGTAAGAGAACAGCTGATATTTACTACAGCTAATTTGGGCTTTAGAGTTGCCTACTAGTGATTAAATAAATCCTTTGTTGGACAAACAAACATTGAGTATAAACATAACATTAACCATACGTTAATAAAATAAATATTGTACTTACAAATGTTTTATATATATTTATCACACAGATATATTATAGACTGTGCGAAACTTTGAAAATAAATTGTAAATAAATAAATAATTACCTGTAAGCAATATCTAGCAATGATATCAAACGCAATACTCTTGGCAAATGCATAACTGCAGACGACACACCTTGATATATCAATGCATATATGAAATATAATTTACTCACAATTTCTTAGAGAGACACAAACTTAATACATTAATTTTCACAATAAATAATACAGCAATATTTATACTTCGAAAACTATATCACCATATTAAATTTAGAACCAATATTATAATTTACTTTTGTAACAAAACACAAAACAAAGCACTTCTTATGCCACAAAATAACCAATCTAACATATAATCCAAAAATCGATCGAGATATAAATGAGGCGGTCACAAGTACCGAACTATATACATCCCTTGGTCAACAACAATAGAAGCGGAAAGATCCAAATTATTCTTCTTTTTACTATTTATATGAATCCGAGTAATATAGATTACGACTATCAGCGAATCAAAACCCTTAATAATAGCAAGTAGAATGCTGTATACAATTATTAATTAAATTAGTAAAACAAATATATACAAGACATCTGAAGGGAGGGCGTGGTTGGTATCCCTTGGATATTACACTATTTCTCAAGAAATAACAACCTCTCATTCCAATCAGAATAAAAGTATGTAACGAAAATCGAAGATTATGCGCTTCCACACCTTTTAACAAGATATGGCGATTTATTTAATTTTCAAGAATAAAATACTTAGTTTATTATATATATATATATAAAACCATTTACATATATATAGTAATACGCAGTTTCCTTCGCAATTCGCTTTAAAAATATTAATGATAAAATAATGGTTAATTAATAATAATTAATAATTATAATAACTAATAATACTAATAAGCATTGATAAACAACGACGGCAGATGACATTCAGATTTTAAAGAGTGAGGGCTTAAAGATGAGTTTCATTGGTTATTGGTTTCTCCTTACAATATAACATATTTACAGAAGTTTGACCGGGCCTCGCGGCATGGTGGACAAGGTATATAGAAAAAATAATAAATAACATTGCAATAGCAATACGTGACCTTAATCTAAAACAATAAATGAAAATCAATTAATAACAGCTTCATGTAACTACGTTACATCTTTGGCCCCACCCAACACGAAGCAAATTGGTACACTTTGCTTTATCTACATGATGTTATAACATTGGTTTCATTTTCACAGCGCTCCTTCTTCTGTAGTGGCTTCTGAAGACGAATTCAATGTCTCATCGGCATACGATCTACTTAAATAGTCAGCTATGACGTTATCTCGCCCACTAATGTGGTTTAGGATAAACCTGAATCTTTGGAGGTAAATACTTGACTTCTTCATATTTCCCTTTCAAAAGCAACACCCAACTCTCCTTTCTATTTCGACGACTTTAGAGTCTCATCTGTTGACGACATAAACTTTCTGATGCCATAAACACATATTTTTTTGCAATCCTCATATCACAATATTTCTAAGAACTGGATCAGAAAAGCTAGGATGAAGAATCCCTCCATCTTCCTGTAGGAGGACAAATCCCAGCGAAGTACCGGACGCATCCACCTGTAGCGTAAATGTCTTTTCCAACTCCGGCATCTTTAAGATTGGCTTCGAGCTTAATGCTTCTTTCAATTTTTCAAACGCCTGCTGATGTCAGACTCCCACTATCCTTCGTCACGGCTCACCCTTTCTTCGTTAGGTCTGTCAAGTGGCGCTGCAATTTTCGCATAGTTTCTTTACGAAATCCTGATAGTATCCTGTGAGCCGCTAAGAAAGAACTTTACTAGCTTTTATTCTAAGGTGGCTTCCGTCTTCTTAAATCTTTGATTACAATTGTCTTCATGTATCCTTTTGTGGCATTAGCCAATATAATTACCAAGAATTGACACTCGACGAGGGCTGAAACTCGCACTTCGTGCGGTCTGATGGTGAAACCTCCTCCTGGAGTCTTTGTAGAACAGTCTCCAGAGTTATCGTATGCTCGCAGCCAGGTCTGGGAAGGTGAACGATGATAATCAATCGATAAAAATCGACAATCGTTAATTCATCAGAATTCCGCGCATTGACCTAACAAGCGTTGCTCCGGCATTAACTTTACCACACCGAATGGCAGCTTGAGGTAATGAAAATGTCCATCTTCGGTTGTGAGAAACCGGTTTTATGGCAGTCTTCAGGCTTTATTTTAATTTGCCAATAGCCCTTGGCTAGGTCAAATTTTGTGTAAAACTTATCCTTGGCAAACTTGGTGAAATGAAAGTCTGAGTCGTTGGTCATCTGGCTCAGGATCGAAGACGTGACCGCTAATAAGGCCTCTATAATCGGAGCATCACCCTTTTACTCCCGTCCTTTTTTTGGGGACAACAACTACTGGCGCTGAATACGGCGAACGTGGAGGTGAATAACAATGATCAGCCGGCACATTCGTATCATTTTAAGCTGCAGTCTGCCTTCTTCAGTCCGTCCGCGTCGTGAAGGTAACTTGTTCTTTGGCTTCAGTCTGATGGGGATAGCGTTCCTATGAAGGTCAATTTGCATGATAGTAAATTCATTCGCGGTGCCAGGACAAACGTCTGTTGAAAACATTTCACTCATGCTTTTTCTAGGATTTTCCATCACTCTCTCCTCATACGGTGCCTTTTTTATGTCCTTGCTCGATTTTGGTGTCGGAACAACTTCCTCTTTTGGACCATTTTGTAGGATCCATATGACTAAAGTGATTCTCTTCGTTCTTCGGTGTCTAAGATCACCTGCAGAAGCACCATATATTCCTCTGATGTTGGTCCCATCTCTTCTTCTCCTTCCTTCACTCTCCTCTCTCAAATATATTTTTCTTTCAGGGGTAAGAATTTATGTGATATGTTTTTTAATATCACATCACCCTATCCACCTGGATCTTATAGTGTTGTTTACCATAATATACGAGTTCACAAACTGTGGTGTGGCCCGCCGCATCTCGATCGCATCTTGTTATTTAGAAGATCGTAGAGGACGAGAGCTAAGTCTCCTACTTTCAACTTTCTGGTCTTCGCGCCTTTATCATAATATCTCTTTTGCGAAATTTGGGCTTTGGCTAAGTTTTCTCTTAGCCAACTTTAGAGTTTCATTTAGCCTCTCTGGCAAGTCAAAAACATACCTGTATGTTGACCTTGCCTCTTAAGGATTGACTATCTCTGCCTCAAATCTCGTTGTAATATCTGGCATAGGACCACGCGCCGCACAGTCCTATCGTACAGGAGCTTCAACAGGGGAGCAATCCCTGTGGAGTCCTGTGGAGCTTCCCTGTATGCCAAACAATAATGGCTCTAAAAACTTATGCCACTTCTTCACTTGCTCACTGCATCATCTTCTGGAGCATCCGTTTTCAGGGTACTGTTAAACTTTTCGTGAGGGCCTTGAACTCATTGGGTGTATATGCTGGAAAACTTATGCTTTATGTTAAGAACATTTTCGTCACATCCCTGCATTAATCAGATGTAAACTGACGGACGCAATTATCACTCGAGTATTTCCTTTGCACCGTCCAGAAACCTCAATGAAAATAGATACCAGGCTTTCTGTAACTTCTGTGCAGTTAAATGCTCTTAAGAAGGTACAGCCTCAGATAGGCGGTTGGCGGCATCCCAAAAAAGAGTAGGAACACTACTGATGCGCTTCTGAAGACGGTGTGAAATTGGTCCAATAGGTCGGATGATTTACTCTCTGGAAGCGGCTTCCTCAATTGATGGGCATGGGACAAACAGAGGTACTTTCTTTATGAACTTTCGGACGTCCTTTTGACATATGTACGAGTAGACAATAGCTTTGTTACATCCAGATAACTATGTTCGGCCAAAAAACTGTTGGGTATTTACCCATTTGTCTTCTTTACTCCTTGATGACCACCGAAAACTTCATTCTGTGCCACTCAAATCTCAGATATTATTCGTCAAGCATCGCTTCATTACTCTCATTTGACTATAACTCACATTAAGTAATAACCTCTTCTACCTATCTCTTATTTGATTATATATAACTCTCTTTAGAAATAATACGCCAAGTCATCTCTTTACTAACATACTTATTCTGCACCTCTTTCTACTGACCTCCACATATAATACCATCTGTAAGTCAGACTCAATATCTTTTGATTTACTTATTATATAGAGCTCTCTGCGAGCTATTAATATAGTTTCCTTATTTTCCTTACCATCGATAGCTCACTTTCGACTTCTTCAACACTCTCACTATATCCTATCACTTCACTCATACTCTGGAACTTTCTCAATCGCTTCGCTTGCTATGCGCGCGAAAGCTCACAAATCTGAACATACTACTTAGTTGTGCATCTACCTATCTTGACATTAGTACGCATATATATTTCTACTTCAGACTACAATACGTCTAACATTTCACTCAGCGTATGATTAGTCGTCCTGGAGAACATCTCTCCTGGTAGTGGTTTAAAGAAAGTTTACTTATCACCATGCCACCCGTACCTGCTCTCTTCGCACCGATCTTATATAAGCTGGTTCGATAGTGGACCTCTCTCTCACTATTTCTCTCTCTCACTGTTATTCATCTCTTCACTGCATATCAGCATTGAACATTGGGAGGACCCCAACAACACACTCATCCTAGATATAACTCATAGTGATGGCTCTGTGGTTGGGTTTTTGACACTCTTTTCTATCGCACCTTCTAAGATCTTCTTGTGGTACTTGAGACATAGTGATATATCTATTACCTACTGCTGCTAAAATTACTTTCCTTAATTCACTCACAAATCGTCACCATTACAAATACTATAATTGATTTGTTTTGAATAGATTCTTCCTCACTGAGTAATCTTCTACTCAGCGTGTCTCTAGGCGATGGGAATATGGACAAACTTCTTGGTTTAATGTACTCGGTGCATTACCTTCTCATATAAAGCAGGACCTCGACACATAGCCGGTCGACTCCTATAGTCGGGTTAGGCTTGACTCACAAGTAGGGTAATGCCACTTTGTAATATCCCAATGATCTAAATCATAGACGACTCACTCAGGAGTGTAATTGTCTGCGGTCGTCCCTAAATCCTATATTAACACTAATATAGTTAAAATGAGGGTATCCATCATACTCCTACTTGATATAATACTAGTTAGCAGCTAGGTATAGATATCTATCAACCATCCGATTACACTCAGTCAGACGATGTTATCGGTTCCAATTTGATAGGGCGAATAATCATATAGAGATATACTATCTTCGGTAACGGCAACGTGTCTTCTCGTAACACAACACTCAATACTGTTTTAATATAATCATTACAAACGAAGGTGTTAATCTGTGAGTGAATATATATGGATATAGATAAGCCTTATCACAAACAGAGTACACGAATATTTGACTTATGTAAGAATGAATGAATAGTGTATTTTTTTCTATGCACAACCATAATACTACCTATATAAATTAATGAAAAAAACTGTACAGGTATTTGTGTTCACAATTCCATACTGAATATATAGCATTGCACAGTAGACTTTAATTGCCAACTATTTAGAGACTACGGATGCTTCCCTGATGCTACTATATACTCTCCTCCTTCTGTTTTACCTGAACTACTTATTGTCCTTACTACTCAGCTACTGTTATAGAATAATAATATGTGAGGGACTCTCATAAGTTCACTCTAGCTAGAGATGTCCCTTCTTCCTCTGAGAACATATTATGTAGGACGTGACCACAGCTCTGGCTCATCACTGCTACTTTATATATAATAGCGCCGTATATGTTCTGTCTGTCGTCACGTTATTCGCTTTGAATTACTTGCTTCCATATGTTTGCTTATGTCACTCTTGATTATGTAACGTTGGTCATCATATTATAGCTTTTATTGATTACTATTTATACGTAAGTTAATACCACTGCATATCTCTCGTCTAAAATTATATTTATATTGTTATGGGATGTGCATTTTATCTACTACGTGAATTAATGTATTCCGCCTGGTGTAACTATTTTAGTTTACGAATTTTAACTATGAGCTTCCATTATTAATGCGTACTCTTGAAACTAACTATAATCTCCTCCGTGATTAATTCTATTCTTAGCTTTATGTTTTTCCTCAGGAAGTTACGTCACTAGATAGTATTATTAGTTAGTGAACAGTAATTTAAATACTTGTCGACTGAGAAAAACTCAATAAGATCGTCAGGTGTCATCGTTACGTTTGCTGCGGTAATCCACTTCTCTGATTCCTCAAATTATTTTTTCTGTTAGAGTATATCTACCCTCTATATAGGTTAATACATGCCTCTGTAAGGACTCATATTCATTGATATTTATATGCGCACTGTATAATACACATTTTCTGTAAGTACCGTTACTATCACTAACGCATAATAGCTCTTTTTTAGTGTCTAGTCTATAAAATTCTTTAGTCTCTTCAATACTAGAGCTAAAATATGTTGAATATACATATTTACTATAAGTATAATTAAAAAAAATAAAAAATGAAGCTCAGCCTAGTCTTCAGTAATGATAAAAGGGAATTATACGAAAACTAACGCTTCGCACTTGTGAACACCGTTAGGGTATATATCGGTCATAAGAAGTTGAATCAAGCGTTTTGTAGAAGACATCTCTGCGATGATAGCACCGCACGAGTTCTCTCGGTTGCCCGCGATATTCTTCTGAAATTTTTAGGAAAGGCGGTTGATATGTCTCTAATGAATTTTCACGATACATATAACGCGAGACTGTTCCTCTACAGATTCGCTCTCCTATACTTCAGATTATTGTCTTTTACTGTTCTCTTGCAATAATAGCTGGATCATTAAGCACATATTGCCGAGTCATTTATCAGACGGTATGATAAGACGTTCACTTCGCGCTGACCTACGGGCTCGCCTTCTGTAGTGTTCTTGACGCACACGCTGTTGCATCGTAGTGAGCAAGTTCCTGCTTCTTAGCTGGATACTGATGTCAGCATCACTCAGTGTCATCTTTGACTTAGTAGCATTCTCTCGGATCTCTAGACTCAATCTATATGCAATCATATATGTTTCATGCACTCAGATAAATTTCTAAGCATATCACTACTTGTGAAGACATTCGCAGCAGTAGAATTTTTACTCTAATGCATTCTGTGTATTTTATCATATATTTATAATCACTCTATACATAGCAATTATAAGCTTTTCTCTCCTTATCAGGCTTACATAATGCAGCTTATACATCTTTTGTGTCATACATCGTGTAGTAGAGCAGCAGCAATATCTTTTTTGCTACACTGTGTTCACTTTCGTCTCACGTTCTTCAGCTACTATATGTCTTCTATATTAATGTATTATAGCAGCTCCTTACGCCGTAATACCTCACAATTGACTACACATCTCCACAAATTATCACTAGAGTGTAAGATGCCTAATTATGTATATATATAATCGTTTTTACTCAAAACCGCAATTTATAAAAAAGTATACTTGTTTGTAAACTCACGAAAGTCTACTTATATAATAACGCTACAGATTAAAAAAAATTCTACCTAATAAAAAATCAACATTTACCCTACACCGTTTTTCACTATCAAAATTTTTTTATCTTCGTGACAGTTTTGCTATTACCACTGATAGGTATAGTATTATATATATATAATATGTATATATATATATATATAATTATATATGATACACGGCAGTGTACAAACAATATTTACTTTAGCATAAGCAAAATTAATATATTTATAATTATTATATTAATATATATATATATATAGTAAATATATATATATATTTATATATGATTATTAATATAATCTATATATATATATATTATATATATATATATAGTATATATATATATATATATATTATAATATATAATATTATATATATATATATATATTATATATATAAATATATATATATATTATTAATATATTATTATATATATATCATTAATATATATATATTAATATCTCTAAGTACAGTGATTCTATATAAATAATTCGTTATAGTAATATTTGCCAAAATCCTTTGTGGAAAATAGTAATTTTTCGGTGGCCTACTATAAAACTCTAAATAGAGAGTACAAAATAGGTAGAATTCCAAAATACTATTTCGCTCACTCACAAAACTTTGTAATTTATCCGCCCTTGTCTATCAATATCTAATAAATATATATATATATATATATATATATATATATATATATAATTATATATATTAATATTATATATATAATTTTAATATATATTAATATATATATATTGATATATATAATATATAATTTATATAATATACTTAATATATATATATTAGATATCCTATATTAATTAATAATATAATATATATATATATTATATTATAAATATTATATATATATATATATATTTATACATATTATTTTAGATATATATATATATTAATATTATATATACTATGTATTATATATATTATTTATATATAGTATATATATAATATATATATTATATATATATATATATATTAAAGTCTATTTATATATATATATTAATATATATAATATATATATATTAATAATATTATATATATATATTATATATATAATGATATATATATATATATATGTGTGTGTGTGGTGTGATTGTTATTGTTATATGTTTTGTTTGTGTTTTTCAATATATAGTATAATATATATATATTAGATGTTATGAAAGAGATAAGTGTAAAGTGCAATAAATAATTTTATTTTTTTCATTTTTTTTATTTCTCTCTCACATTTTATTATAAATCATAGAAATAATAGAAGTTTTTTAGAATTAAGTACCTGATTGTTGTATTAATGTAATATGTTCTTTGTGTAATGTTCTTGTTAAAGGACAGAGCATAAGTACTTCTTTTATCTATTTCAGATATTATGACTCAATAAACAACGAGAACATATATTCACGTAGACAAATCTTCTCATACATAAATGAGTGTCAGATTGGAATATAGTAGAATGTTTATATAGTACTCATATGTAACAGTGATACTTCAAAGTACTAGTATAATCATTTAGTTGATCTATTATTTAAGAGTATGATTTAGCAGCAAACACTTTTGGTACTTTAATTGATCATTGATCTTACATTTTTAAATCGACAAATGTAACTTTAGTTTCGCTCGATCTATTACATTTACAGCGTGCTTAAACTGAATTTGTTCATTTGAAAGTATTTTTGATCTTAACTGTAAAGGTTTTGTAATTTTTCCCCATTTTATAATGACAACTTTACGCCAGAGATAAAGATGGGTGGAGAAAACGACTATTGATACATTTTCAATTTTAATATAAATTTTTGAAAAACAAATTTTAAGAATTTTCTTTTGAGAAATAAAAATTGGCGACTGAGGATCTTCATGTTCATTCACTTAATAACGTCAAGGGTATTTATGCAGAAACAAAACTTACAGCATGAATAATCTCTGTGCGTCTCATATCAATAATATGGAAACGATAAATATGACATAACTATTAAAATATCACACTAGCAATTGCGCACACAGTATAAACGATACAAGACAGGCAGTGGCTCATAAAAAAAATAAAAAATACGAAGACAGGTTCGTTCCATCAAACAATTATATAACGGGATGGTTGGAGCATAAAGATATTACTACAATGTATGTCATCAACTTACTCTTCCAGCAGATAAACAATATTTTCATTGCTCAGGTACCAATTACCTTTTAATTAGTTTAACTAATCTTTTGTTTCATTATTATTCTTCGGGATTTTTCTCGGGGATACTATCCTATTTTTCGATATACGTAGATATCATTGCGCTCAGATACTACAATAGATACTGCATAGCTCTATAACTACGGCTGTGACATATCTACATATGGCAATTTATACTACTTCAGACATATACCTATATACCTGTATCTCCTGTCTTCAACGGTACGCTAAACAATTGGAATCGTAACGGGATATATTCTGTTTTATAACTTGAAACTAATACGCGGCCAGTCAATAAATACTCGTTTCAACTGAATTTACCACTTGACTATTATGAATCAACTAGTTTTAGAGATATCAATTGTAAATCAGTGTTTTGCGACCTAAATAATAGTTAAATCTGAATATTAAATAATAATAATAGATGACTCCCCCAAAAAATAAGCGAAAAATCAAACTTATACACATTAAAATAGAAAAACCACTGGATAATTTTAAAGAAATAATTTAATAAAAAAATATATATAGGATGTACTGACATTTATACACATTAACTAACAGTATATTATAACTCTCTCTCACATGAATCATATAATATTAAGTATGTCAATGCAGATATGATATACTTATAACTTATCATGCGATCACCGAGAGACATATAGGATAAATAAACATACAGATATCTAAAATTTTAATTAAATTATTAATGCTCTATTATATAATCTTTAGTCAATATTAGATTCAATCGACGCATATAGTATATAAATAATAATAATCAATAGCAATATATGTAATATTAATGAAAATATTTCTCTTATTTGCTTGTCATAAATGGTAGATCAATATATCACTTGTTAAAAGTATAGTATAATTACAATTCTGTTTGAAAAATACCAGTTTATAAATAATTAAAGAAAATATATTAAAAAAAATTAAATTATAATTTAAAAATCGCTCGTAAAACCATAAATAGGGTAAAGTCAAACAAATATAGAGAAAACACTCACAATAATATTATTGATACTTAGATGTAAGATATTATTATAAAACAAATCCCGAATCTTTAATAAAATGTTTTATTTTGATTATTTATAATATAATATAATAGATCAGAAGATTATAACTCTCGATAAGGCATTCCTTCTCCGATAGAGTGTTTTGCATAGGTTTTACTTACTTCGTGTGTACTGTTGACATCTGTGAAAATAATCGATATATCAAATTGTGAGAGAAAACATCGCTTATGTAGCGCTACGGTTGTTTGTGTGTATACCAAATAGTAAGAAGCGAGGCTCTGAGTTTATAGATATCTCAGGTTGCTTCTCGCCATATGCTCTATTGATAGAGTTTTTGTCTTGCTAGTGTAGTTAATTGTTGTATATAGATCTTGTTGTGTTTTGTCGATTGATAGATCATTGATTATAAACATGATATACTATACCATACGTTAATAATAAAATATTGTACTTTACAAAATGTTTTGATATTTATCAGCCAAGATATATTAACTGCGACATATTTCTCTCTATGTGAATAAATACCTATACTAATTTTACATGGCAAGCCATCAACATTTAATGAGTCTATGTCGAAATTAGCCTGATGAGCTTAAAAAATCTCACTCATGATTAGTGTCAAATATCTATTTACAAATGCTATTCTTCGCAGCATATAGCAAAGACGACACAACCGAATCTTGATATATCTTTTAAGCAATCACGCTAAATGCAGATATCGTATAACTATTACTTAATCCTACACGTTACACAGATCCATTCATTCTTAGAGTATGAGCGATTCAATTAATAGTGATCATTAAATATTACATATATCTTATATTAATGTCATTGCATATAGAATATCTCATAACTTTCGAAAAGACTATTACCATCCACGCGGTGAACATAAAGTTGCATACAATAATTATGTAGTAAGTTTTCAGTCTGTACGTGGTCTTATTTAAAAGCACAGCACCTAAAGAAGACATAATACCTGACCGCAAGATGACATTATTATCGATACTATGAACTTGATGCAGATAATTTCGATCGATAGTCGAATATGTAGTCGAAACACACATAGAGCAAAGCTATAACGTAAAAAAAAAGGGAGAAGGTGGAAATTTTGCTTCCTTCCAATTTAATTTTTTTCTTTATTATTTTTCTTGTACTTATTAGATGAAGTCAAGAGAGAGAGTTGAAGATGATTCAAATTATGGTTGTTTCTTCCGTTTGTGCGGATTGTCTACATTTAATGACTAGGACTCGAGATCATATAGATTGAACTCTTACGACTAATCTAGCGAATTAAAACCATTAATAAATAAAGCAAGATATAGAGATATACATATAACTATATATAAATTAGTTAATTTATATATATATAGATTTCATATATATATATATGTCAAGGGAGAGCATGGATTCTACACTATCTATTACTATGTATTAGTGAATCTCAATGTTTTCGATGTATGTAATGATCAATCTATATTATACAATCAAGAAATCATCCTTCAATCATTCACATATCAGATAATATAAAAAGTAATTAATAATGAAATACATAAAATTTGGATTTATCCTATCAAGGGAGATATCAGTGCTATATTTATCATATGGATCATTATATATTTTATATATATATATCAAAGTAAATAAAAATATATATCATATATATTATATTGATAATATTATATAATAAATAAATACAATTATATATATCATATAATTATATAATAGTAATAATAAATAAAATACAGTAACTAAAAATCAATTATAATAAAACTCATCAATCAAGTATTAATAATAAATAAAATATACTAACAAATACAATTCACGTGCATACCTTATTTGAGGTAAGTATCTTTCTATAATAATGATATATAGATAGATTGACAGATCGCAACAGCGTACTCAAACACGTGAGTCCATCATATGAGAGATCGAAGCGTCATCAAACACGTGACTCAATCCCATAAGAGATCGAAATAACGTCATCAAAAAAATCATAATAATTAATCGAAACAACGTCATAAAATCGTGCACATTAGTCAATCATAGAGACAATGATATTGCCTTCAAAAATGTTTGGATGACACTATATTTGACATCAAATAACTTAATTAGATTGAAACTGTCACTCCCAAAGTTTTTATGTTCAATTGCATTATAAATTTTAATGAAATCATTATATATAGAAGTATATGTAGTAAAAGTTAACATAGTATTTCTCATTACACATATTAAATATATATATTATATATATTAATATATATAAATATATATATATTATATTATTAATATAATACTAAATTATATATAATATTATAAAATAATATAATAATAATAATAATTAAAGTATATAATAATAATGTATAAATTAATAAATAATGTATAATAATTAATAATAATATAATATAATAATAATTAATTATATAGAATTAAATATAAATTAATTTTAAAGAAATATATATTATTATAATTATAATTATAATAATATATTATTTATTATTAAAATTACCATAAAGAGAGAACATTAATATAATAATAATATATATATAATAATATATATTAATATAATAACTTATATATTCTAGTCACATGTTTCACAAAAGATACTATGTAAATATATAGTACATTAGTACTAATATGATACTTGTAACACTCTTGTACTTGTATTGTACTTGAGAATACAATTCTAGGAGTACTTGATAATAGTACTCTTAGTAACAGATAATATATTACGATAGTTAAGTTTGTATTAATTTCTATGTACATATTAGTTAAACTAAATTGAAAATAATTAATCTTGAATAATCAATCACTAAAGATCTGATATATTAATTATAATAAATTATATCATAATATAAAATTATATAATAAATAAATTAATAAATAAATAATAAATAATAATAATAATAATAATTAATATATAATAATAATATATAATTTAATAATAATAATAAATAATTAATAATTAATATTATCAAATTAAATTATAAATTAAATAAATAATAATAATAATAATTAAATAATAACAATAATTCAAATTAATTATATTAATAATAATAATAATAATTAAATATAATTTAATATCATGTAACTATATAAAAATTATCTGATTGAAAAATCATATTATTATGTAGTTTTAGAACTCACCAATATATTATAATTATAATTATAATTATTAATATCTGATTGGGCAAAAATGAATATTATTTTGTTCTCTAATTATTTTTTTGTGTATTTTTCTTTTCTTTTTTATGTTTATTTTAGTTTTTTTTCTTTTTTATATTTTTTACAGAGGGTAAATACACCATACTCACTTATCACGGCAGAGGCTCACCCTAATGCCAAGGAGGAGGTGTATCATACGTTATAAATACGATCCGAGGCTAGGTACGCGAGCCAAGCTACAATAGAGTAAGAGAATAGCTCACATTCATCTATACAGACCCGATATATACCAGTTGCGAACTACTATTGAGGACCTATATAACTCTCACGCTTGGATTTGGCGAGTTGACTACTACACTGAGCTATCGGGCTTTTATCTAAATATGTATTAATAGACTAAAAAATAATTATAAAAAATTATTCAAATAAATTATAATTACTTATATAATTATATATTATAAATATAATAATAAAATATATAATATAATAATATATATATATATATAATAATAATAAAAATAATATAATTAAATTAATATACAATATATATAAATTAATACTATTAAATTATTATAATTATAATATAATTAATAATAATAATAATAATTAATTAATAATAATATAATATATAATATTATTAACTATAATAATAATATAAATATAAATATATATAATAATAATATTTAATATATACATAAAAATAAATTAATAATTAAAGAAATAATAAAAGTAAATACAATAATATATAAATAAAATAAATAATAATATAATAATTATACTAAATAATTATATTATTATTAAATAATAAATTAATAAATAATAATAAAGTAATTAAATAATAGATAATAATAATAATAATTATATATAATAATAATAATAATATAATATATAATTATATATATAAAATATATAATGATAAATATATATAAAAATATAATAATAATATAATATAATTAAATTAAATATAAATTAATTATATAATAATAATGAATAATAAATAATAATATATAATAATTAATATATTAAATTAAATTAATAATAATATATATAAAATATAACTATAATATAATATATACAATAATATATTAAATAATAATAATAAATAATTATAAATTAAATAATAATATATAATAAATAATTATATAATATAAATAAATTAATATATAAGTATAAATAATAAATCAATAATAAAATATATATAATTAAATAATTAAATTTAATCACCTAATACACCTTCTTTCACTCTTATGAATATATTTAGATAAGGTGACTACGTTATAGCATTCATACAATTGGTGAAACAAAAATAAGTAGAAGAGCAATATAGAAGCATGTACGAATAAAAGAATCCAAGGCCTTAACAACAGTAGAACGTCCTTTATATACTCCAATGATATTAGGTGTAGAAATTATGATCAGACAATAGATTAAGTAAAAATGCACATTTTACTATATGTAATACTCATATATATATAGAATCAACTAAAAGTAGAGTCATTGGCTTAATTCATAATTAACAAGGAGTCCGTAATGTGCTACGTCTCTAGACCAGAGTGTTATGATGGGTGTGATAGTTCGGAGAGTTGAATATGTGAACTAACTCATATTATAGAGAACGCATGACATTGTTTCCTACATTAGTGAAGGATCAGGATACGTAATCAGAGGAAAGTGGCGGAACATTCAACGCAGTCTGGTCAGTAAGAAGATACAGACATGGACTGTGATATTGGCACCAGAAAATTGGATAGAGGGATATCGAAACAAAAAATTCAGTGGACCTTTATATTGATTTTATAAAGGATACAAGATAAGGTATTTGCGGTATAAATTGACAATTTACTTAACTCAAATAATTACTAGGAACAATCCTATACACACAAATAACACGGGCATATATATAATTTTAGTTGTTTTTAATATATAAAATGATTGAGAGATATAAACTTCTCGTAATACTTTTCTCGTTGAGTATTTATTACATATTTTATAATACAAATACATAACACATAATTTTCTAAATGTAAATATCAAAATATTTATGGTTTTGTATTCAATAACTATAGGTATATATCTATATAAGTAGGATTTCCTAAAATCAAATACAATGCCTCTTTTTTCGATGGAAAATAAAGTTGTTAACATATAGGAACTACTTATATATATAGTATAGCAGTATTTCTGATCTCTATGATATTACCATTATATAGTTTATTTATTATTTCAACTTATTGTTTGATGACTTATATTATATATAAATAAATATAAAGATATATATATATATAATATAAGTATATAACTTTAAATATACTTTTAAGTACAACTAAATAGCCAATCTATTATTACTCTAGGTATATTTTTCCATCAGTTATTAATAACATAGAGTCATTATATTATATAGTATCATTGTTAATATTTATATTATCATTTATTTTGTGTCATATATATATATTGAGATAACTATATCATAAAATGAATTATCACTGGGAAATAAAATATATATGTATTATTATATAACTATATGAGGTATAGAATTCAGAATTTGGCGGCTCCTGCTTTAGGTTTGCATTGGTGCATCGTCGTGCAAGGTTTTTTATTCCTATATAATCAATCGTGTTATGATTCTGTATAAATTATATTATTATGTCAATGCTAAATAATATTGTTATATAATTACTTCAGTAGTAATATCTCATTTTATATTATATATACTCGATATATATATATATATATTTTATATATGATAAGTATATATATATAATTGAATATATTATCGATATGAATCATATAATTGTATATATATAATATACATATGATAAAGAAGTAATATATATATATATAGATATGAGTAAAAAAGAATATATATATATTAGATGGGTGAGGTGAACCTAGGGCTAGAGCTAGATGGGTAGCATTCTCACTAATTATTTAATCTCCTCCATTACAATATTTTCTAGTTCAACTGTAAAGTATATACTCATATAACAGCCTAGATTCTCCGGTGTCAAGTAAAAATTGGGTTATAGTGCCAAATATGTTGACGTCTATAGTAAGCTGCGAACTGGACATGACACTAATGTTTTTAGTTGGAGCAGGTGAAGAAGATCTGCATGCATATATAAAAGGTATATTATATTACGTAACTAATGAACAGAAGTATCTCATCGAGATACTGGATTCTTTGATATACACTGTTTTAAATATAGGACATTGTTCCTTGGGTTCTAGCCTACCATATTATGGTACCCTATCTACCTATAGGCCTATATTTGTAAAAATTAATAAACAACGTTATTTTCTGTCTGTGATATTTTTATCTTAAGTGATGTAGTTATCTTTAATGAGGTATAGCTCTATTTTCGTTACGTTTTCAACTCATAATATATATATAATAAAATAATTAAATTAATAATTAATATCATATTTCAATAATTAAAATATAGATAATAATATATAAATAATAATATCATATAATAATATATATATAATAATAATATATATAATAATATAATAATAAATATATAATATATAATATATAATAATATAATAATAAGAATAATATTAGTACTCAAAGTTTGTTGTGATGTGCACTCTAATCTACATAATAAATAATAAAATAACATTTTACTATAATAGTCATAATAAACCTATTCACAATAAAGATCTAAATTACATAATTAACAATAAACAAAAATTAATTATAATAATAATAATAAATTATAATATATATAAATAATTATAATATATATAATAATAATATTATAATATATATATAATACTAAATAATATATATAAATAAATTAAAGTGATTCCATTAATATGAGGGTGATTAATATAATTATAAATAATAAATATATAATAATAATATACAATATATATAGATAACAATTATAATCATATATATACTAATAAACAATATACAAAGGTATATAGTTATATGAATAAACAATAAACAATATATATACTATAAAAACATAAAAATACAAAAACAATTAAAGCATTTATTTTTGTTCATACAGAGTCACAGTTTTATTTGCAATTATAATACAGTAAAAATAACATTTTAATATATATAAATATATAAATATAATTATATATATATATATAAATATAATTATAATTATATATAAATTAATATATCCACATGGAAAAGAATATATAGAGAGATATAGTTAGGTAACCAGAATTAGACAAAAAAGTAGTATGAAGAATAAATGACGATAAAGTCGAAAAGAAAAGCCCAGCTTAACCGCCAACTCTATTATAGCATTTTAGTGTAGGATACCTCGTACGTCAGTCAGAAATAAATCATACACCTATAGGTTCTTCAAAGGACTGCTGACGATAATCCTCATGTGGCATCTCGTTCAATGTGGGATTCAATCCCCATGAAAAAATCACCAGCACCATACCTCCTTACAAAAAGCCGAATATCCACTCCTATTATGGCTATCCTTTCTTTTACGCCTACTGCATAACAGATTATCCAATTTATCTCTAACATTCACAAGAGATTCCTATTACATGACCCACTCAAATCACACTTTTTCTTATTCGTCTGCCCAGCAGGTCGATTCCCAACACACTCAGTAACTCACATTTATATAAAACTTAAAAATATCACAGAATAAAAACTTTGTTTACAACAAAATAAATATTTGGCCTCAAAATAATAGCGAGTATTTCAAACGAACTTAACAAGCCAAATGTCAACAAGCAAGTTATCAGGACAAAGTCTGAACAGCGAAAGAGCTCTTTTCTGCTCCGTCTGCGCCATTTTGGCTCGCTTGTCATGACGTCAGAGCCATCTTGCCAGATTTTTTTACATTTCTATACTGCGTTTTCTTTCTTAGTTCTTATTCCAGATTCATAGTTCGAAATTCATTTCTTAAAAATCTAATCTATCAAAAAACGATCCCTTATATCTTTTTTTACCGCATCTTACTTATACCCCATTTATTTCTCTCATTCCTCCTTTCCTTAGTAAAATCTACGTTTTTAGATTAACCGTCCTGTCTTTCTTCAAACTTTATATTTCTACTTTTAACATAAACTGATCCCCTTCAATTTTACCTAGTCACCCTAATATCCCCCTACATCAATTCAAATTCTGCCTGAAAACCATGTTAGGCTAACTTATTTCTAAAATATTATTTCTATATATAACGTAATCCTCTTTAATAAATTACTTCTGCTCGTCCCCCCCCTAAACCTCCCCTCTAAAAATAAAATATCTTATAAACTGAATTTTTAACTTTAATGATTTCATTCTAACTTGATCATTCAACGTAGTCTATCTTTCTCTCATCATGACCCCCCTATTTTCTTTTTTTGTTTTTTTTTTTTTTTTTTTTTTTCGTTATTAATTAATTTATTAATTTCATATATTAATTTCTTTTACATTTTTTTTTAGACTGATATAATACCAATTAGTATAATAACCTTTCGTATCTTACTTCTTCTTTTTGTTTCCATCTTTACTATGTTAATGTAAAATTAACATTTCATTTGAATATTTTGAGTAAACATGATCTAATTTTTTTTTTCTCTTTTATTACTTTACTCTCTTTAAGTTATCTTTAAATATTTTTTAAGTGCTTATCTCCTTAAAGGTTCATTTTTTTCTTTCTATAATATTCTTATTCATTTACATCATGTTAATTTATAATAAAAACTTTTCTTACTACTACTTTCACCGTCAATATATTAATTACACATATTAGTAAATTTTATTAATATAAAATTCTACTAATATAATTAATTAAATATTTCTAGCAATTTAATAATTACTTTTTTTATCTATTATTACTTATTTTTTAATTAAACTTTTAATTTACTTTTATCTTTTAACATATTAATTTTCTTTTACTATTTTATTTTCATATATTCTAATTTAAGCTTATATCATTTAAAACGTACTCACATATATTTCTACTTTTTATGAGAATGTTTTCGTATTTATTTTATCCTAAAATAAGTTTTAAAATGTCGTTAATAAAAGTCATGTAGTATTACTTATTTAGATATCACTTTTCTTTTATTAAAAAGTAATTTGCTAGCATGGAAATATCACTATCTCTTCATCAATAACCATAAAAATACATACATTCATCTGTTTGTTATTTAAATAGTAATCTATTCATCATTTATGTCACAAAAGATTGCATTCTTGGTTTCAGAAAAACAATAACTGTCTTGCAAACATACCTACAATGTTTTAATCCGCATCACTCAACACCGCTGCCTCTACCTACTTTGATCATCATTCTGACACTCAAAACTGTCCTCATTCCTTTCCTCACTCTCTTCCTCACTCCTTTGACCCCATTACCTCTCCGACCTGCGGAAGTTGGGTATATTCATTTCTTTGTCCTTATATGGCAAAACCACCCTCCATTACTCCAAACCAACCCTAACTTCCACTCTTCCAATCCTACTCATAACTCCTCTCCGTACTCCGAATCCTCACTCCATCTTCGAAATTTCTTTTTCTAAGTTCAATTTTATTGTTATATCAGCCCCCCCTTACTTACGCAAATAACGTATCTCCTGTCCCCAATACCTATCATATAACCATCATCCAAATTATCCAAACTTATTCCTTAAATTGTTTTCAACTAATTTACCTTAACTATCCATCACCCCTTGGAACTACTCGCCTCAAAACTGTTATTCATTGTTTATCACCTTCATAGAACAGATACCAAGTTTGAAATCATACTAACTCTAACCCAATTTAATATATATATCAGAACAATCTAAAAAACCTCCACCTATCTACTAAAAAAAAACATCCCCTTACATATCTTTATTTTCACTCAAGATTCGGATTTACTTCTTAAATTCTAACTCTAGTAAGCTTATACTTAGTCTATGAATACTTTATTTTTCAATCTTACTTGGAATTTAAGACAGATTTCAATTTTAACTCTATTAGATCTCAAATAGTTTAAAAATTTACAATTTCACCACCCCACTACTTCTTTAAAATAAAAATTTATAAACCGCCTACGTGCTACCTCTGTTTACCACCCTCTATTAATCACATCCTACATTACTTTGAAATTAAACGTTATTCTTCTTCCAAATTTATATTAGGGAATTTCGAGCTTCTCTTCTTTAATATCGAGACTTTGTAGTACTGCATTTGTCTGATATATAAATAATATATATTTATATATATATATATAATATATATTAATATATATTTATATATAGATATATATTGAATATATATAATATATATATATATATTAATATTATTATACATTGTACACCACTCACTCCAACCCATTTAAAATTTGTCACCCTCATAATACACAACTAACTCCAAATACTCATATGATCCACATCTTTAAGTCATATTAAATTCACAAAACACAGTAAATAATTATATTCCACAGAACAGAATTTGCTGTAAAAAAACACCTCACAACTTAGCTTTTATTGCCAATATCCACACAATAACTTCATCTCAGACACACAACCCCTTTCTACTATTACTTCTTAAATTTATTACTCTTATACAAACTCTCCAAGCAATGAATACCTTATAAAAAATAAATTTCACCACATCCCCGTCAAAAATTCAATTAATGGAAATACAACATGATAAGTTCTTCCTATTAATTATATTATATATATAATTAATTAATTATATATATAATATATATATATAATAATAATATATATATATATATAATTTATATATATATAATATATATATATATATATAATATAATATATTATAATTATATTATATATAATTATATATATATATATAAATAATAATATAAATATTATAATATATATATTATAATAAAATATAAATATATATATAAATATATTATATATAACTACTACCATCATATTAACAATATTCTCATCACTAGCACTCAATTATTCAATAATATTAATATCATAATATTACTACAAAAATTATAATCATTTCATCACCAAAAAACTTTAATTCAATTAATATTAAATCAATTAATATATTATAATAATATTTATACTATATTTCTTCTACTCACTATTAATCAATAGCTTAATAACACTAATAAAAACTAAACACGAGAAACCCTACCAAACCATATTCCTGTCATTATTACTAGATTTAAAAACATTTTTTTTCGGTCAATACAAAGATACCCTCTGTAAACCTAAATCCCCTTTTGATTTTGAGAGAGAGAGAGTGTGTAAACTGTAATTTTTCCGATCCCTATTTCCTTTATCGAGCCATTTAAATTCTGTTCAACGTTATATATATATATATATATATATATATTATATAAATATATATATATATAATATTATATAATATATATATATATATATATATAATTATATATACTATATATATAATATATATATATATATTTATATATCATATATATATATATTATATATATATAATATATATATATATATATATATAATATATATATAATATATATAATATATATATATATATATATATTATAATATTTATATATAATATAATTATAATATATAATATATATATATGATTATATAATATTATATATAATATATATTATAGTATATATATTAAATATATATATAATATATAATATATTATATATATAACTATAATAATAATAATACTAATATATATATTATATATAATTAATTATAATATATATAATATAAGTAAAATAATTATGGGCTATAATAATAATAATATATATAGATATATATAAATATATAATATATCATTATATATATATTAAGATATTATATATTAATATATATATATAGTATTATATATATATAATATTAATATATAATATATATTATATATAAATATATATAATCGAATTTACAAATTAATTAGAAAAATTTACCAATAAAATATTCTAATTTCATCAACTATTTAATAACTTCAAACTAACCCCTCACTTTTGGTAATCAAAATCAAAATTTTCACATTTTTTATTCATCTAAATTATAAAAAATTTCCTCCGTGAACATCATTTAAGATGCAACAAAATTGGACATTTTTGGTATCGTAAAAATCTTATTTAAAGTTCTTAAACTAATTGCATTAATTTTACAAGTGAATATTTCTTTGCCATTGAAATCAAAACAATTTTTTTTATTTATAATTATACAAAATCTATTTTTTTTCATATCTCATCCGCTATCTCATTCTTTATTCTACTTATCATTCATCATTATCCTAACACATATTATTAGTTGATAATATAATTTTTTTTAATTAAAATATATTTCAATAAATTCTTAACAATTTTATTTTCGGTATTTCATATCTTTACTGTTGCTATTATTAGAAAGTGACATAATGTGCACAAATATGATTTTTTTTATCAATAAACGATAAAAGTTAGTTAAAAATATTAACTTCAGATATTTCCATATTATTTAACTATTATTCATCCTCACTTAAGCTAATTACTTACCTTAGCCTATCCAGATCCTTACCGACGTTATCCTCGATCCTTTATGCTTTATCTTCAAAACTTATATTGTTAGGTATGAATAAATAATCTCATTAAGACGTACTGAACAATTCAATATACATAAACCATATTCAAGCCAATTAATTAATATCATTATGTACATTATTAAAACCTCGCATTCCATTCTAAATTTCAAAAAAAAATTTTTATTTTAAAAATTAAATCCATAGATATTATTTAACAATTTTCAAAATATTTTCAATAAATCCTTATTCTATCCGTGATCCTGATTTACCTATCTTTTTATTACCAATCAAGCCTTTCCGTATTTTATTTTTCTAAAATTTCTTTTTTTATTAAAAATTATTACCACATAATGAAGAATTTTTAAACGATTGCGCATCATTATATCTGCTCCATGTTTTCCATTTACCGATTCTGTTTATAAATTTTTTTTCATTATAAATTTCTTTTATTATGAAAAATTGTTTCCATGGCTTCATAAAACGTTTTTGTAAACATTTTTTCAAGTTAGAACTACAAAGTAGTTTATTTTCAATGAAGACTACATACTAGTGAAGTAACAATATGCTTTCCTTTATCAATTTTTTTTCATAAAATATTTTTTTAATTTAAAATTTATTGTCCATTGTTCTTTGTATTATTGTTTTCAAATATCAAAACCTTATTGAAAACCTCCTAAATAATTACTGGAGACGTAACCTTAATCCATTACTATCCTCAACCTTTTATAATTTTTTTTTCAAAAATATATTTTTATAAAATTAATTCATAAAAACCCTAATCATTTTCAAAATCCATAAACTCTTATCATCCTTGTATCCGATTCGATCATCCTTTTAATTCTTTAACTATCCTTTTTTTATTAATTTTTCAAAAATAATTTTTCTTAGTATTAAAAAATTTATTGCCATAAGACTTGCTTAACAATTTCAAATTTCATTACTCCTACATCAATTTTTTTTACTACCTGACCTTTTACCTTTCAAATCTATGTATTATCGACCAGTAGATGATTTTTTCTAAAATTTTTTTTTATTTTTTTTTAAAAATTTTATTGATATAAACTTATGAATCAATTTTCAAAATATTCATAAGACCATTTTACTGTATACTCAACCTTGTATTATTATTTTTTTTTTTAAAAATATTTCTATTTAAAATTTTATTAAAAACTACTTAACAATTTTCAAATATTTCAGAAAACCCTTATTCAATCCTGATCCTTAAAAGAATGTCTGACTGGATATTACCTTAGCCTGAGTATTAATTTTTTCAAAAAAAATTTTTTATTTTTGCAAATTTAGTTGATAAACTCGCTGACAAATTTCAATATTCATCATAACCTTTCAGTCCATTCGATCTATCCTATCGCAATTCTTATCCTATCCTTTTATAAATTTTTTTTAAAAAGATAATTTCTTATTATGTGTAATTAGTTCAACAAAGAAAATAATTGAAATGTGCAAAGCTTGAAAATAATTAAGTGATATTTGACTATCAATTCTTATCCGTATTATATTATTTTCGAAAAAATATTTTTTTTGTAAAATTTATTGATATAAAAATGCCTAACAATTTCAAATATTTGCATAAATCTTTCCTTATCAACAATCATCTATCAGGCTGAAAACTTGATTTCTTTCTTGACTTCATTCAAAAAAATATCTTTTTTATAAAAATATGCTTGTATTTCAAATAGGCGTTAAACTAACTTTCAATTACACAAACCTTAATCTGCTCTTTTGTACCATCAAAATCCTATGCCTCCTGTTAATGGAATTTTTTTAATAAATATTTTTTTATTTAAAATTCAGTAATGAAATTTTTCTGTAGACATTTTCAAATATGTCAAACCTTTTATTAAAAAAAAATACAGTTTAGTAACTAGTATATAACAACCCGAACTAAATATTTTTCAAAATTATTTTTTTATAAAAATTTCATAAGACTTTCTTTTACTAATTTTCAAATATTCAAAAACTTAGTTTAAACTTCACTAAATCAACTTTGCGAAGCTAAAGTATAAAATTTTCAAGTAAAAGTTTTTAGATTTTAAAATTTATTTCCAAACTCTAACAATTTCAAATCATCAGAAACCCTTATTATCCTTATTCCATCTAAACTTACCATTCTGTATATTTTTTTACTATAAAATTTTTGTTTAGATATTCAAATTTACTTCCTAAACAATTTTCAAATTCTCAGAAACCTTATGTCATCCACTGCCATCTACACACCGATTTAAACAACCGGATTCTCCATAAATATTTTCAAAAAAATATTTTATTTCAGTGTAAAAAAACTTATAGCCGTTCTAAGTACTTCCACAATTTTAAAAACATAGACGTCTTGTCTTACTTGTACCTACATAAAAATAATAATATTTCTTTTTTTTAAAATTAAATTATATCAAATTATATTCTTTCAATTGAACAAAAAAAATTATATATATATATATTATATAATATAAATATATATATAATATATATATATATAATATTATAATATATATATATATATATATATATAATATATAATTACATTATATTATTACTTATTAAATAATCAAGTTTTAAAAACTATGGATATTTTTAGGCTCTAATAAAAATCAAAACAGTTCCAAGTATATTAATGTTATTTTATTTGCTAATCTAAATACTATGAAATTATCAATTAAATATTTTTTAAAATATATTTGAAAAGCAGTAGAAGTTTCCCTATCTTCATTCATATATTTCTCTTTTAAATTTAATTACTTAAGATGACCTCTGGTTCAGATCATCTCTTATATTTTTAAAAAACATATAAATTTTTTATTTAAGTTTTTAATTAATAAACCTTTTCAATTTAAATCTTATTTGATAACGAATATCTATTTTATTTTACTTGCTTCTTACAGTAATACTATTCTTTTATAAAACATATAAAAATACAAATATTTCTCTCTCTCTTCTTTTCTCCTCTTACTTTTTAAAGATTCTATATCTTACTATTCTTCTGACTAAACTTTTAACCATATCTCACTACTATACATTATCATGCAAAACCCTAGTCACACTCAAGACTATTCCCTTGCATCACTAATGATTAATTCACCCCATTTCCTTTCCTTTCACAACTTTCAACTACATTCTCATCATCCTTC
Organism: Trachelipus rathkii; assembly: GCA_015478945.1. Lineage (NCBI taxonomy): Eukaryota > Metazoa > Arthropoda > Malacostraca > Isopoda > Trachelipodidae > Trachelipus > Trachelipus rathkii. The sequence continues at coordinate 32,920 of JABUQX010107280.1, forward strand.
CCTTTTCATTCCACAATCCTAAAAATTGAACTCAACATTCACTCACCACTAACATAACTTATACACAATGAACTATCCTCACTCAAAAATAACCTTACACTATTCTACGTTTACTTTCAAATCCCTCCTTTTACACACCTTCAAATCTCTCTCTACTAATCCCCTTAAAGTTTCAGATTCTCCACACTAAACTAAATCATCGCATAGAGGGTTGGGCATTCGATGATGGGGTTGATTTCCATACTCTAAGGTTTCCCGCCAGCTTGCTGCACGGTCTATTTTTCATTAATTCAATCATACTAATATATAATATATATAACTAAATATATATATTATATAATATATAATTATATATATTTATATATATATATATATATATAATTATATACTATATAATATATATTATATCTTTTTCTCAATTGAATCAATTCAAGCCTTTAATATATTTCTTTACAACTCCCAAAAAGAAAATAATATTATTTTCTCCGCTCTCTCCAACTCCTTACTACACATTGTTTCTCATTTTGATAATTTTCAGTACTTCATCAATAATTTTCTACTTACAAAATTTTTCTTCATATGTTCGCAACAAATTGTTTGATCTTGTGTTCAGTATTTTGGAGTCTCCCAATCTCGCTTTTATCCTGACTAATATTCTTCACAATTTAAAATTTTACACTTCTTTCCAATAAACTTTTCACCAAAAAAAATATATTTAACAAAATTACCAAATCCGTCTCCTGTTTATTTTGCTCTCTCCAACTATTTTCTCACTATTTTATTTTACATGGTTCCTCAACACATAATTATTGTAAATAGAATGAAATATTTCTATTTAAAATTATAAACATTGATCCTTTTAACTCCGCTTTTTCCTTTACTCCGATCCCAGCTATCCTACTAATTTTTTAACTATCTTTAAAATTATCATCAAGTCCTTCTTCAAATCACATTTTCAACGAAAACATTATTCTTGTTAAAATATTTAATAATCAAGATTCGTTTCTCCTCACTCCGATCCTTCCGTTTATCCGTATCATCAAAGTTTCCTGCACTCATTTGAAAATTTTCACACATCTTCTTCTCATAATTTTTACCTAAAAAAAGATTCTTAAAATAACTCTACACTCTGCATCTTCGTTATCCGCTCATCCTTACTAATTTCTGTACAATTTTAAAAATTTTTAACGCTCTTCGTCAATAATTCTCCAAAATATTTTTTATTAAATTAATACCATTATCCAATCCCTGCTCGATTTCAGCATGTCTGTCCATGTTCTCACATTTTAAAATTTTTCATCACTTTTTTCAAAATTTTCACAAAAAAAATATTTTGCTAATAAATATCATAACTCCTTGCTCCGACTTCTACTCCTCTCCTTAAACTAATCCTATCACTTATTATATCTTCACTATTTTTAAAATTTTTTCATGCAACATTCTTCTTTAATAACTTATTCATCTAATAAAATTATCTTTTTAAAAATTATACCAATAAAAGCTCCACTCTTCCGTTTGTCAGAAATTTATTCTAATTTTATTCCTTATTTTAAATTTTTTCATTCTTTTCTCATTTTAATTTTCATCCTAAAAAAATATTTTTTTTAAAAAAATTATACCCAGCTCCGCCCACTCCACTCCTATTAATAAAAAGCCAATGTATGTTAATTTTTCTAACTATTAAATTACCTGCTTTTTCTCTCATAAATTTCACCTAAAAATATTTTTAAAAAAAATATCATATCAATCTTTCTTCTCCGTACCTTATCCACTAATTCTAACTATTTAAAATTTCATCACTCTTCTATCAATAAATTTTCACCTAAAAAAATAACTTTTCGAAAAAATTCATACTCTTCTCCGACTCCATCTCCTACTTTACTCCTATCCTCTCCTCTCCTCTCCCAAAGTATGTAAATGATCTTTATTAAGGTGAAGCGCGACCGAAAGTTTCGCAATGTCTTCTTGCAAATTAAATTTTTCATCTAAAAATTATTCAATTTTAAAATTATACCAATCCTTTTCTCCCTTTTAATTCGATCTCCAATCCGATCCACCTACTAAGTTTCTACATTTTTAAAATTCATTTCTTATACTGTAATTTAAATTTTTCACCTAAATAATATTTTTGTTAAAAAAATTATTCCCTCTTTTTCTCCTCCTCTTTTCTTCTTCTCTTCTTCTCTCCTCTCCTACTTCACCTTCTCTCCTTATCTACTAATTTCTCACTATTTTAAAATTTTTTTCACTTACTTCTTTCAATAAAATTTTCATCTAAAAAAATATTCTTCTGAAAAAAAATTATACTATACCACCTCTTAACTTTCTCCTTTACTTCTACTCCTCTCCATCTTTAAACTAATCCACTAAGGATTCTGCCACTATTTAAACCTTTTTCTCACTTTCTTCTCAACAAATTTTTCATCTAAAAAAAATTTTCTTAAAAAAAAATGTATACATAACCTTCTCCTAATCTTTCACCCTTTCCTTGATCGAACGCTTCATTACAAACACGATCTTCACTTCTTCTTCAATAAATTTTTCACTCTAGAAAAAAAAATTTATCAAAAAAAAATCAGTTGGGTACCACTATGTATGTGTTTACCTTAATTCACTTTGCTCCTTTGAATGAAAATCTTCACTATTTAAAATTTTTTTCATACTTCTTTCTATTTAATTCACCTAAAATTTTTTTTTTAAAAATAATTCATACCCAGGCTCTCAGCTCCTTTCCTCCCTCCACTCCGCTCCGATTCACCCTTCTTTCTCACTCTTTCTGAGAGATCTGGTGTAAAAAATTGTTCATTCTCTTCTTCTTCATATTTTTCACCTAAAATATATTTTATAAAAAATCTATATCCCATTACCTTATCCTCGCTCCTTCCTTCTCGTTCTCCCCCTCTCCACTCCATCTTCTCTTCACTCTTTTCCTTAAATAAGTTCTTCATATTTTTAAAACTTTCACAGAACTCTCCTAAAATTATATAAAAAAAAAATCAACTTCCTTGTCCAATAAATAATCCACTTGATTTTATTCCATTCAGATTCATATCCACCTCTAAAATTCTTACTATTTTTAAACTATTAGTTATCTTCTCCAATATATTTTTCATAAAAAAATTTATTTCATTAAAAAGATATACCCAGCTCCTTTGCTCCTTCCCTCCATTTATTTACTCATTAATAATGCAAATGAATTACTAATTTAGTAATATAAAATAAAATTTAGATTTCTATAATTATAAATAAAACATTTTTTATCCTAAACCTGGATTTTCAATTTTACTAATTTAAATTTTTTATTTCAATAACCTCTCTAAATAAATTTCTTATCTAAAAAACTAATTATTTACATTTTTAAAAAATATATGACACCATGATTTCATTGAACTTTTCTATAATTATATAATTAAAAAAAATTTTTTAAAAATTTTATTTTCCTTCAAAAATATTCTATTATTTTAGTCTCCCCTTAAATACTTTAAAATCAATATTTTCATTTTTTCATTAAAATCAAAACTTTAAATTTGTAAATTCATGTATTTATATAATTAATTATTTATATAAAAATATAAAATAGAATATATATATATATATATTATATATATATATAAAATATATATATATATTATATATAATAATATATATATTATATATATATATATATAATATATAATAATAATATATAAATATATAATAATATATATATATATATATATAATATATAATATAAATATATATATATTTATATAACCTATATTATATATATAATTAATATATATATATATATATATAATATATATATATATATATATTATATATATATATATAATATATATATATATATAGATATATATATATATATATATAAATTATATATATATATATATAATATATATATATATATAGATATTATATATATATATATATAATATAATAATATATATTATAATATATATATATATATATATATATAATAATATAAAATATTTTATATTTAATTATATATAATATTTATAAATTCAAAAAGATTAAGAGCTTAAAATTCTAAATATAATATATATATATAGTATATATATATATATATATATAAAATATATAAACCTTACACCATCACAGCACAAAACTTCTCTATAAACACAGCTTTAAAATCCTATTTTTTCTTCACCGAAATAACAAGTTCAACAAGAATGATTAAGAGCTTATTGAAACCCTAACATATTGGTTTGCCTAAAAGATCTAAATTAATAATAATGCAATTTGTTTTATGTATATTGTTAATATGATTTACTTAATTATTTATTTAATTATGAAAATAACTCTGAAATATTAATTTTAGAGTAAAATTAATATTTTTATATTCATAACATTTTATTAAATGATATTTTTTCACACAATTAATTATAAGTATTTTATTATATTATATAAATTATTAAATTATTTATATAATATTTTAATATTATTTAATATATATATATTATAATTATATATATATATATATATTATATATATATAATATATATTAATATATTATAATATATAAATATATATATATATATATATATCTATATAATATACATTAATATATATACACATTAAGTTAACTAAGAGCGTGAATCATATAGTAGATAACCGGAGAGTAGGAGATTATATAATATAATGTAGTATATAAGCGGGGGTATAATATAATAGAGATGTAAAATAAGTCGTGACTAGTAATATAAAGGAAAGTAAACAGTGAAAAAAACATATAAAGTAATATGAGAAATGCGAATAAGTAGGGAAAAGGGGAGTGCTATTGAATGGAAATAGAAGGTAAAATTATGCGGAATATAAGAAACCAAGGGTGGTGAAGGCGGGCCTAGGAGAACCCCAGAAAGCGGTCAGGGGAACAGAAGACGTTGGCGGCTGCCGGGAACTCGTTCGCCACGTGCACTTACCATCTAATCTTTCCCATGTTTCGTATCTCTTTTTATATTTAACCGCCTAAAACCTGACAGAGGGGGATACTACATATTAAACTTAGTCACTCGCGAGCGTGGCCGGTGGCCCGACCTTGAGACGGAGGACGTAAGATGGCAGTGAAATCACAAAAAAATGTTCTTTTAGCTATTTCTCCCAGATTTCGATGAGGACAAAGTGAAAGAAAAATGCAGTTAGTTGTGCGACAGGCTGCGACCGAGCGTACCATGAGACGACCCCGTTACTGGGTCCCTTAGGCGCAGAAACGGTATACATTCTTTATAGGCGCAACGCAGTCGCTGTCTCACGGGTTTATCCGAAGAAGTGAGGGTCCACAATGATTAAAATCTCCCCCTCGAAGGCGCGCTAAGTCCGCCAAAGGGGCCTGCTGCTTCGGAGGATGCGGGCGAGGTAAATCGCTAGTCCGAGTCTGCACGCGATAATAATGTAAGCCAGGGAACAGCGGCGCAGGGTAGGAGTATACTGCAGTGGTTCGAACCCCCCTCGTGTTGCGAATACCGGCGCCGGCCCCACGGCTTATTTGGGAACGATGAAAATAGCACGTAGAGAGGATAAGTAAGAGAATTAAGATAGAGAGATGAGAGAGAGATGATAGAGTAATATCATAGAGAGAGATAGTATATAGTATTAAGAGTATGATATGATATGTAGAGATAGTATTTATATGAGTAGATTATAGAGGATAGATGATGAATAGGTAATGATAAGACAGAGTAAGTAATGAGAGATATATTAGTAAAAGAGAGATAGATACTGATAGAGTATAATATGATAAGATAATGAATTATAGATATGATCAGAGATATGAGAATTATGATTGACTCGACAGTCCTTAACAGACTCACCCAT
>JABUQX010107281.1:0-7500 GCA_015478945.1 Trachelipus rathkii
TGGGGATATTATTTGTGAATTACATGGGGGTTTCTGGTAGTGAAGTTCTTGGGTTGCGGATAGTATTTGGAGTCGAAGTTGCTGAATGATTATGAACTACTGTAGTACCTACTATTGTTCCGGTTCTACCATGGTTCATCGGTATATAAATGCTATTTGAACTGTAATCTGGATCTGGTTCATCATGAGGGGTTGGTAACCTCATAGCGCTAAGTCTTCTTCAGCTTATTTATGATATTAACATAACTGATTCGTCTGTTAATGCGCTTTTTCCTCATCTCTCGCTCGCGTCTAGAGATGTCATCAGGTATTGGCATTATCTCGTAAGTCGTTCCAATTTTCGCAACTCGAGTCTTTATCTTCTTGTATCTAAAGGAAAAGAAAACAAGAACGGCAGAAACTACGAAAAATAAAAATAAGGTAGTAACACTTATAGCTATTTTAGTACCATGTAAATTGTTCAAAGCGTGTCTGTGTAAAAGAATTGTTTCATTAATATGATCAAGTTGTGTGTTCCATTTTAAACCTGTGATTTTAGTATGTGCTGATGTATTTAATGTACTTTGTAACAAGTGATCTTCTATGTTGATGTGTACATTTATATCACTTCTTTGTATGACGCTGTAATGAAAAGATGTGTTATAGTTTACATGAGCAGGGTTTATGAGTGTCTGATAATTTGTTCTAACACTGCATTGTGGTGGCAGTACATGGAAATCTCTTATCCATATTACTTGTTGTTGTGCGTCTGTACATTTTAGCACGCCTTGCATAGGCTTTTGAACACTTATAAATAAATGTGCCTGTACCAGTTTGGTGTATATGTTGTCATTGTTTATTTTCTCAAATTCACATTGTTTATGTTTATTAAAAGATCCATTGTTCAGTAAAGTTATGATACAATTTGTAATGTCAAATGAAAGTATCGCGTTTGTAAGTGGACAAGCATGATAGTGATTTATTGTTTTGCACTGTTTGAAGTGTTGTAAAGTCATGTATGTGTAAGTGAAAGTATTCTGATTGATGAAATATACCTCGTAAGTGGGGGTATACATAAACCTATCCATATTGTTGTTTCTTATGTGTGTGGGAAACGGTGTTAGTTGGTATGTATGGAATACTTGTTCATCAGTCAGGGGAATCATAGTTATTATACTGTACATGTTATTCGGACTTACTGTTGTCCAGGTTAAATGCAAAAATTTTAAAAATTCAGAATTAATATCTAATAAAGTAGTTAACTTAAGCTTAATCTGTGCATCGTTAATAAATGGAATTAATGCTTCTTTAGTATAGGCTAGGTAGGGTGTATTAAAATTTTTGGTTTCTGACAAGATATTGTACACTCTTATTTTTAACCTATTCACTAGAGTTATATAACTAGACACTAAATTAATATAATCAGATATAATCATACCATTTTCAATCTCTAAAAATCTACTCGCAGCTTTCTCATTACTTTCTAGTATTCTAGTAAGCTGATCGGATATTTCGTTTACAGAAGAAACAGTATCTTTCAACTGATCCTTCAATTGGATTATTATTTTATTATATCCGTCGTTATTGTCTTCTAGCATCGTTATTTCCCTCTTTATCTCCTGTACTTCCTCGTCTAAAGCGGTTCCGAACACCGATTTGAAGATGGTACCAATTCCGTTTAAATACCCTCTTTCCTTTCTTCCGGAAGTATTGTAAGACAGAATCCATTCATCTTCTAACAGTGCTTTCACCTCGGATAATAGGAGATAAATATTTCTAATTAAAATAGAGTTTGTGCTCTTTTTCATTACTCGTGTGAATGTTGCTCTTTTAGTTCTGTTACTTCCTGGTTCTGTATTACTATCCAGATGTTTAATGATGCTAAAAATCGTATTCCGATTCGTCTTTGATGCAAGGTGTAATTTTCCGTTTGAATAAGTATAATTCCTTTTGGTTACCATTACGTCAGGAACTGATTTAGTGTTGTTACTTACGGATGTTGCGTTTGTGGTGTTGTCTACGGATGTAGAAAATTCCTGCAACAATCCTGCTGGCCTCTGATTGTATCTTTGCCGTATAGATTCATACGCATCTTTTGCCGTTTGTGGATACGATGATTGATATGTGGTACCAAATTGCTGTTTTCCCACTGTCTTCTCTGACGTTAATAATGCGGCTTGCACACTCATAAGTTCCTTTTCCATTGCCAATAAGTTCTCATGAATAAATTTAGAGCATTGAAGATTTAGAGTTACATCTAAATAACCCATAATAAACTTCGTGGACCCCATTGGATCAAGGATAAGACCCGGTACAACTTTTACATCCTCAGTCTGTCTGTGGTTGGTATGCTATACAGCATGTCATGCACCACATTATAACAGCAATCCTTATCCAATTGAACATCTTGCACCTTTACGATATATAAAATAAAAGAAATCAAAGTAAAAAAAAATCATGTAATACCTAAAACAAAAATATAAAATTACTATTAAAAGTAAAATAAAATTAAAATTATTATTAGGAACATAAAATTATCAATAAAATACACCTTAAAATAATGTACACGTGGGTACACACACAATACTATATATATATATATATATATATATATATATATATATATAATATATATTATAAATATATATATATATATATATAATATATAATATATAGTATATATATAAATATATTATATATATGATATATATATATAATATATTATATATACTCACATTCATACCATTGTAAATGTTTTTGGTTCATTGTAAATGTGATGTAAAATGATTGGTTTTGTGGTTTTTAGTTGACTCTTGTAGTTCTCAGCAATCGAAGAAATTCGTCCAGTTTCGATCGGCTTAGTATTATAGTTTTAAACTTTTCTACCTTTTCTTGTAGTATTGCATTTTCTTCTTGCAGATTCTTTTTAGCTTCTTTCAACTTTTCCCATTTTTCTCTTCTTAGTTTGGGTGTTAATCTCACACTTCGCATGAGATACTTGTATCGTGGCTGCATGATACGTTTCTTTCTGGATATTGTATCTATTTCTTCTATTGGTCTTTTGAGTCTATTTGGTATATTGGAGCGGTCTTCTTGTACACTACTGTATGTTACAAACAGTGTTGGTGAAACTGTTGCAGTTATTGGTTCGGGTGGAGATCCAAAACTAAAATTATATATATTGCTCAATATGGGTGCACATAGTGTTATTTGTGCTACCTCTAAACAAATTGGTTTCAAGTTTTTGTCATAACCGCTTTCAGGAATGCGCACTACAGATCTTTGAGGTGTACCAATTTCAAATGAAGGTGCCATATTCTAAAAAATCATATATATATATATATATATATATATATATATATATATTTGATATATATATATATATATATATATATTTATATATATATATATATATAATTAATAAATAAAAATATGATAAGTCATTTCTCTGAATCTTTCTATGTAAGTAAATATATATATATAGCCATAAGTATAAAGTAGATATATATATATATATATATATATATATATATATATATATATATATATATATATATATATATATATATATATATATATATATTATATATATATATATATCTCTATATATATATATTTTATATATATACTATTATAAATATATATATATATAATATATAATAATATATATATATATATAATACATATATATATTATATATATATATATATATATATATATATATATATATCTCTGCATAAATCTAATTTGTTAGTATGTCTTAAGGTTGACCTATATCTGCAAGTACTCTCTCTTTCTCTATTATATTATATTACTCCTTTTATAAATCTGATTTTTCCTCGAGAGTCTCTACCTCTTAAAGTCCAAGCATTATCTTTCCAGAACAATCTCCAATGAAGTGACAGATTGTTTGTAGATATCTGTGATCTGGTATGGATAACTGGTATATTTTCACCTATGATAATATGCTGGAAAAAATTCTGTATCAATTCTATTATATTTCTTCTTCTGTGGTATAGCAACCATACATTCATTATGTCTAGAGTGTCTTCATTTCGAGTTGGTAGTAACGCTCTTCTTAGATCATCTGCTTCTTCTTCCTTTAAATATGATATTAATTTTAACGGTATATGAAACATGGCTAAGGCCCATGCTTTAGTACAAGCTATAATAAATATATCCTCCATCATTTCATATGGAGTGCAATCTAAAATGTCTGTAAATATTCTTTCTACTATCTGATCTTTTCTATTCAATCTTATCAGTTTGAGCAATCTAAATAACAATCTAGGACTTATTCTTCTGCCTATGTATCTTTTATGACTTTCTTTAATATTAACCCAGAACTTATATAAAATTCGATAGTAATTAATCGGATACACTTCTTCTATGGCTATTTTCTCCAACATGTGTTCCATTATTCCATTATAACCTGTGTAAGGCATTATTTTCATTAACTCCTTACATTCGGTGTTGAATAAATCTTGATAAGGCCATGTGGCTAAAGCTACCAAATGTCCTGATAAGACATCACCAAAGAGATTTCTATAAAGTGAGTCTCTTGTTCTACCATTCTTAGTGAGTGCATTCATAATTTGAACCATCACTTGAGTACATGGAAATATCGGTACAAGTGTTTGCATTTTCTGTGCATTCATGACCATAATTGCTCTAACAATTGACTCCATTTCCTTCCATCTTCTTTCATTTTCTAATTCTTGTGCTAGACTACAGAGTTTATTTATGTTACCTGACCATATATAATTGGCTATTACAATTTCACGATTTTCGCCTGAAATATCTCTTTCATGGTATGGCTCTATGTGTTTTAGAAATTCTATTCTATCTTGACTGCTTTCTGTCTCATAATACGCATTTTTAAACACTTCTCTATCTACTATGGTTCCGTAATGAGAATAACAATCAATGTTTATCAGTTCAATGAATTCATTAAAATCAATATTGATTCCGCAAGCAATTCGAGCGATTATCCAGTCTTCAGTCTGGGAAACAATGGTTTTAACCCACTTTTTTACAAGTAATTCAAGGTGAGTAGGTACATCTAGTTTTGAGGATATAGATTCGGCTATGATAGTGGACTTACTTGTGTCTATTCGCCGTTTGGTTGCTTCCTCTGATTCAATGTCACCACCGAAGTGAAGTCTTTCACCAGTCCATTCCTCCAAATTCTCTGGTAAAATGCTTTTCGCATGTTTCGATGTGACTATTGTGATGCCTACCTTGATCGCTGCTAAATCAACTAAATTCATCGGGTTGACTCTGACGTTTCCTTCCATCTCTAGAAGTAAAATTATCAGATCGGGAATTTCTTCTTCCATACCTGTGTGTTCGTGGTGTATGTGTTTTAAGTGTAAAATAATTAATGTTAAACATTACGCACATATTTTAATAAAATACACACATGTACATACAAATTTGTATGTAACCACAACTAAATAAACACATAAATATACATAACTATATATATATATATAAAAATATAAAAAAAAAATCTTATTTTCTAATTTATAAATAAATACCAATTAAATACCAACGTACTTTCGTACACCTGTTATGAAATGTATGCTTTCATAATTACTTATACCTGAGTTTTCATTCTAGTGAAAACTATTACCTAAATAAATTGTAAAACATAATATGGATGTGTAAAGGTAAATAAAAAAATATTTTACTGGTATTTCATTTTTTTATTTATTAAAAGGTTATTAAAATGTTTTTACAAGCTGGTTTTATTTTTATAATAACTATATGAACTATGATTACTTAAATTCAAATAGTGTATATCAAGAATAAATATTTATTTATATATTAAATATTGGACCCTCGATACACTACTATATGAAAATATATATATATTCCTTGCTTCTTATTTCCATGGATGTCCTTCTTCCGATTTGTCGAAATCTTAATCTATACGTGACCTCAACTTCCAAGAGCTCTAAATTTTATTTAATTAGGCATCTTAAAGGTTGGGGTAACCCATACTTTATTAATAAGTGTGTTCTTATCCTCTTAAATGAGTGGTGGAATCTTCTCCCTCTAGCAGTAATATCTTCAAGATTCATTGATGAGCTCTGTCAACTTCACTATGGATATTATGCTCGGTTGAAATAAATTCCTCATTCATTTTCAACAGAAATAAAAATTTTTAAATTTTTACACTTTTTCTTATTTAATGACCAACTTTACAAACAAAAGATGAGTCATATATGCTACATACTATATATATAGTTATATATATATATATATATATATATTATATATATATATATATATATATATTATATATATATATATATATATATATATATATATTATATATATATATATATATATATATATATATATATATATATATATATATATATATATATGTCTTTCATCTTGCCATCAATTCTGCTATCTATTTTCTATAGCTATTTATTTCTCTAGTTCTCCTCAATGTAGCAGTTATGGATAGTTTTTGACAGTTTTATAAGTATTTTATCCTTTGTATGTATTAAAGTTTTAAATGAAGTTCTCTGTCATTTTTATGGAAACAAAAATATATCTTAATATTTTAAATCGGTAAGTTAGGTTATGTTCAGCAAGTTAATAAATCTAAGTATTTCGCTTCGGGTTTATGTTAAGAGAAAAGTTAGAGTTGAAGTTACATCTTCTAGACTCTAGAGGTTTTAAACTCTTATTTCCAATAAAGGGTAATTGACGGATAGTCATTCAACAGCCTATGGACTCTAGTCTTTCTCTTTCCACAAACACTTTGCTTTATTGTAAATTGCCTTTAGTACACTAGATGAATTATATATATATTATTTTAAATCTATTTTTATTGGAAGACCTTAGCTTCAAACAGAGTCAAAGTAATAAGAGTGGAATAACTTATCCGGAGATTTTACAACTCTATTGCCTGACAGAAGGGTAATTGGCTTATGCTTGCTACTGCAGCCTTCGTAGGGCCTCTTAAATCTTCTTCTCTTGCTGTCAGCATTATGTCTTCCTATTAATTGAGCGTGTTGATAGATACGCCTTTCAATTGATGTTGTAGCACTTAAACGTCACGGTGCTATTGACGCACGCAAATAAAATTCACGATTTCAGGTTGATTTGTTAAATCGGTTTACTCCGAAAGTTTTGTACAACGTATACCGACAATTCTGTATTCATTCTATTCATATAACAATTTCTGTTTATCTGTATATTTTTCCACAGATAAGAAGTGGCTGGCTCAATCCTTCCAATTTACGAGGCACAAGAGTGACTTTTGGTCCTCTCGGCATCATCCAAAATCATTAATAGATCGACGACGTCTTGGCGGGAATATTTCCCACAACCTCCTCCTTTTATGGGATTGACTCCTTAATCACTTTGCTACCTACAGAGTATCCTCATGGCTTGTACCGCTTGTGCCAAATAGCGGGTGCAGAGCGCTTGATTATTAACTTATGATTCGTCAAACACTCCACAACTTTCGGTAAAAACGTTGCTCAGAGCTGGCTATAT
>JABUQX010107282.1:17500-20000 GCA_015478945.1 Trachelipus rathkii
AGGCCTTGATCGCGTTTACACACCTCGAGAGGTGACCCCAACTATATATATATATATATATATATATATATATATATATATATATATATATATATATATATATATATATATATATCTTATATATAAAAATATATATATATATATATATATATATATATATATATATATATATCTTTCTGTATATATATATATATATATATGCCTCTTTCTTCTGCTAACTGCTGCTGCTGCTATATACTTATATATATATATATATATATATAATAATAAATATAACTATATATATATGTAAATATATATATATATATATATATACTATATATATATATATATATATATATATGCTAATATATATATATATATATATACTATATATATATATATATATATATATATATATATATAAGCTTGTTTGTTTTTCTTTATATGCACAAGGTCAAAATAAGACCTTGAACCGATTAAAAATATTGCAAATTTTCTTGTATACGATCAATAAGATTAAAAAAGCTTATATATAATAATAACTCAAGGCAATAATTAATTGAATTCTATTAACTGGTTATAACTATTCACCTAATAGCAATTTGCATTTCTAATGTAGCATCAAAACTGCATAATAACTTCAATAACTTCAAACGAAGCGAAAGTAAGTTATGAGCAGTACTTAGTAACTATAAATTATGTAATAGCAGTGGATGTGAAGATTTAGTTGTGGTTACCCCACAATGCTAATCATACGAGTAGAGTCAATTGCATAAGATTTTGAGAATCTTTTTAAATAGTGAAAAAATTATTGCATATATAAATTAAGTAACATTATATAAAAAATATCAGTTAAAAAAATGTTACCTATTTGTAAATAAATAAATAAATAAATACGTATGTAAATAAATATATTTTATTAAAATATCAATCTATTCATTAAGTAGAATTTAGGTTCGCAAATTTAATTAAGAATGTACTTCTATATCTTTTTTTTTTTTTTTAATTCTATTGATAGTAGTTATTTTATGTAAAATATAAATTAAAAATGAAGACATATTTTTACCGTTGGCTATTAAAAGAAATATCCCTGTACGTGGGAGAGAAAGAATTCCCACAAAGTACGTTGGGAATGTCGCAAAAGGCAACTAAAAGGACATTGGTTGCTGGGTTTGTTCCCGCTACCACTTATCTCTTCGCTAGGAATGCTTATGTATTCCACGGACCTGGTCTTGATATCCGTAAACGACATTGTATCTATCGGCGAAACTGTATGAATCGTTTGGGTACATGGAATTTTAGAAGATAAAATGAGGAGAAAAGTAGAGAAGTGATGGATGTATTTACTAAGGGTTAATATGATCTACTTGCTGTGACTGAAATGAAGAAAAAAGGATATGATGCGGAGGAGTGGTGTGGGGTGAAATGTGTGTGTGTAAGAGTGGAGAGGAAAGAGAAAGGGAGAGAAGGGTTGCAATTTTAATGGGTGATGTGTGACATAGAGCTTTGTTCAATTTTGCTAGTGTGAGTACTAGAATATTAATGGTTAAATTTAAGTCTGAGAAGGTTAAGGTATGTGTGTTTGTTGCGTATGGGTCACCTGAGGAGGGTGAGATTTTATAGAACGATCTGAATGATGTTATTATAGACTGGGTAATTGGGAGTTTCAGAATAATTGTTTTGGGTGACTTGAATGGTTGGATAGACGATCGAAAGAGGGTTGGAATAACAGGTACCTTTGGGGTTGCCAGAGAAATAAGAATGGTTGGAAGGTCATTGATTTCTGTGATGAGAGAGAAATATAAGTATAACACATTCTTCGAGCACAAGACTATGCATATCTATATGGGAGTTGATGTAAGTAAGGATGGTGCCTTGTCTCAGTAAAAAGCATGATTGATTTTGTGTTGCAGTATGCGATGGATGTTAAATCAGTAAGAGGGTTGAGGGTGGGAATATCAGATCATTATGCTGCTTTATGTAAAATTAACTTAGTGGGGTATGGATGGAGGAAAATGATAATAGGAAGGAAGTTAAGTGAGAAGTTAAATGAATAGGGTTATAAAGAAAAGTTTATAGTACAAGAGAAGTGTGTGGGTTTACTAAAGTAGGAAGTTAGAATGTCAATAGTGGATGGTAGAAAGATGAGGTGATGTAAAGTTAAAAGTAAAAAGATGCGTGGTTGAATGTGCTAAAAGACAATGATGAAGTTGCTTAGGAAGGAAAAGAAGAATTTTAAAACTTGCATAAGGATGGAAAAGGAGGCAAATAAGCAGTTTGGTAGGAGGATCAAATGGAACCTACAAAAGAATAGGAAGCTATTTTGGAAGGAAAAACAAAATGTTAAGGAAGAGAGTGAAGGGAGTTTTCATAGAATAATGAATAAGAAAGGTGCTTTCGTGACAGATGAGATGGAGGTTAGGAGAGTGTAGAGGGAACATTTATAAAATCCCCATAACTTTGGCAGTGATAAAGAGATGATAGTGAATGTGTGTGGGTTTGATGGTATAAGAAGAAG
>JABUQX010107282.1:25000-32500 GCA_015478945.1 Trachelipus rathkii
AATAAACAGCATCCATCATCAATGTAGTCAATAAATCGAACATACGAGGGATGTAAAACAAGTTTTCGTATTTTATAACATATAATTTTCATTGAAAAGCGCGTTATATAAATACATAAAAACATTAAATACATAAAAATATAAGATTATTTTAAATATATTAATTCATCCTGATCAGCGAACATAGGAATTCAAGTTGGGTAAGCCAATATATATCTCTCTCTAGAAGATCAACATCCTTTGAATAGGATGTAAGTATAAATGCCCTTCAGCACACTGAAAACCATTTTCAGGCGTATTTTTGTTCAGCAGCACTCATTCTCTCATCACAAGAGAGAAGTAAAACTCACCCAAGCTTGATAGTTTATTACGCATTCGCTGTATACTTGCATTATAGGGGAAACGCATGTTTTCGGTGTAAATATCATAGGATTCACCATGTGCTATACGTTAAGGTCTGCAAGTATGTCAACATCGTTAAGATGCGATGTTAATTTCGTTTTTTATTTTAAGCAATGCTGTAATATTTTCAGATGTTCGAACTGTGAAACCTATACACGTACGCATGAAGGTCACACAATCGATAGGTTTCATAGTTGCGTACATCAAATGGTTTTAATATTGCAAACGACGAGAACGCACACCGTTATTCTATTATCACTCTCACGCTGGTCACTCTGATAGTATTTCAACAGCTCTTCATCCATTGGATACATAAATTGTTTAGCCATGCAGCTGCGATATTGCTAATCTTGATGAATCTATCAAGGGGCACAAACGATAAAGGTCTATTATTTGAACTCTGGGTCTGGAATAAAGAAAATGTTTCGGTGTGTATCCATGCTGGTTGAAGATTAAATATAAAAGACACATCGTTGGGAATAACGAAGCTCCTGTGAAGATATCAACAACAGGTGTAGAGATGTTGGGAGATGTCATCGTACCAGTACAGCGAAAAATGTCCTACTGACGGAAATCGTGTATGCGTAAACAACCCTTATAGGTAATGAGATTCTTTCTTCAGCCAATCAGAAGAAAGTAAACAAGATTACAACGCACGAACGAAGCATATCAGTTCAAAAAGGTATATATTCTCGTTAGACAACACAAACAACAACAACAACAACAACACAACAACAACACAACAACAACAAACAACACAACAACAACACAACAAAACAGCAACAAAACAACAACAACAACAACAACAACAACAACAATAAATAGTACAAAAATAAGTTCTTTTATATACCAACCAACGATTATATGCTAACGTAACATTATTTTTCACATTAATAAAGCTACATAGCCATTACAGAACTAGAATATAATGTACAATAACAAAATCTAACACATCTTACGCTAGAATAAACAGCTTAACATTACAAAGTTCCATACTTAACAGTAGTAAGCACCTAGCACAGCATACAAAACGTAACCTATTCACTCTTTTTCAAAGCATATCTCTAACAATATCAATGTAATTTTACATTAACAGCTGATTTACATAGCATTCTAGAGTATCATTTCGGAAAAACATAGCACAAAATGGGTTCTTTAAATATACTATCCATCGAATAATATGCTAACATATACAAGGTTTCATATTAAATAAGCTAACATAGCATCATATGAACTAAAGAAAATAATGTAGCACGACCAACTAAACAGCACTTAAGCACGAATAAGGGTTAACATTAGCAAAGTTCAAACTTAATACGTGTAAAGTAACTAACATTTGCATACAAAACGTAACTATTCATACTTTTTCGCAAGCATATCTCTAATATATTAACGTTAATCTTTTAAACATTGACGCAATAATACTTTAACAAGGATTTTTACATAATCTGTCCATTTATCATACAGACAACGAAAAACTGTAAACATACAAAGTTTTATCCAACATAACATAAAAATAAGTTCTTTATATACTAACCAGCGAATATATGCTGACGTAACAAACGTTTTACATCAACTTCGTAACAGCGTAACCTGAACTAAGAATATAATGTACAACGACAAACCTAACACACCATACGTACGAATAAACCACTAACATTAACAAACTTCCGCGCTAAGCAACAGTAAAGTACCTAACACTTCGTACAAAACGTAACCTATTCACACTTTTTCAAAGCATAATCTCTAACATTTTCAATGGCTAATTTTCATACTTTTTTCACGCGTAATCTCTAAACATATTAACATTATCTTACATTGACTACAGTAACATTTATCAAAAAATATGTCATAACCATACCTAACCATCATAATACCTAACGAGTAAAGACGAATAAAGTAAAGTTTTTAGGCTTATCTCTTTTTAGACTCCGGCTCCTTTCAGAAAATACCAACTCTAAACATGAAAAATGATTTTAGGCTTTAACTATTTGCAATTTTACATTAACATCGTAACATTTAACAAAAGTTTAGCATAAACCTGTCTAATCATCATACTGACAAAGAATATAAAGCCGACGTAACAAATGTTTTACATCAACTTCGTAACATTTAACAAAAAAAATCATCATAACCTCGTCTAAATATCATAATCCCCATCGAATAATTGCAAACATAACAAAGTTTTAACCAAACATAACAAAAAAATAACAAAATTTTATCCTGACAACATAAAAAAAATAGTTTCTTTGAATAAAATATCACGAAAACGTAATAGTTTACTGATTTTAAAGAGGTAAATCAATAAATCAGTAAATCATAACTACCGCATACTCAGCAGTCCCCTACCGCCTTTCCCATCCGGCTGTGATCTATTGAACTATTGATTCAGGTCAATATTTCGAGCATCATTTTGGATAAACATAATATAAAAATAAAGTTCTTTATATACTGACTAACGAATTATGCTTAACCAACAAAGTTTAAGCATCAATAAAGCTAACATATCATAATCGCAACTAGGAATATAATGTACAAATGCAAACCTAGCATACCTCACGTATGAATAATCAGCTTAAGATCCTGAAAATTCCCTACTTTTCAAAGGTAAAGTGCGCTACAAGTCCATCATACTCTATATGTTCCCACTTTTCGCTCATATCAGCAACAGGTAAAAGTGTAAGCGGGCTTTACCCCTCCGCAGGAGGGGTAAGGCCTCAGCCCTTCGGGCTGAGGCCCAAAGCCCGCTACCCCTTCGGTGTGATCCCCCTCGCAGGATTCAACCCTTTTCATGGGGCGCATCCCCTCTGGGTTTTTATCTCGGAAGGTAATGTGTTGCTTTAGATACTCTTGGTTGATCAGAAAAACTGTTTATTCGTAGTTAAGGTACGTTTATGTATAAATATTAACTATGACAATGCTGGAAATAACATGATTTGTTTAGAGATAATGATGAGTTTTTGTAATGATATTTACTGTGCTAGCTGACGATGATGTGTTAGAAACGTGAGCCTAGGTTAAGTTTTTGTTGAGTAATGTTAGGTTTGTTTGCCCTAGAATTTTGCTAATGTCTACGTTTATTCATAGGTCAAATGATGTTATACTCGAAACGAGTGACACTTTGATGAAGATAGTGTCAATTCATAGTTCAAGATGTTGTAATCTTTGATAGATTGGTCACTTTGTTAAGGGATTTTGTTAGATAATATGGCTTTTACCTGTTGCTGATATGAGCGAAAAGTGGGAACATATAGAGTATTGTATGACTTGTTAGCCACTTTACCTTTGAAAAGTAGGGAATTTTCAGGATCTTAGCTGATTATTCCATACGTGAGGTATTGGCTAGTTTGCATTTGCTACATTATATTCCTAGTTGGGGTTATGATATGTTAGCTTTATTGATGCTAACTTTGTTGGTTGATCAATATTCGTAGTCAGTATATAAAGAATTATTTTATATATGTTTATCCAAAATGATGCTCGAAATATGAACCTGAATCAATAGTTCAATAGATCAGCAGCCGGATGGAGGGGGGGTAAGGGGGAACTGCTGAGATGGTAGTTTGATTTTACTGATTTATTGATTTACTGCTTTAAAAATCAGTAAACTATTAACGTTTTACGGTGATATTTTTATTCAAAGAAACTTATTTTTATGCTGTGTCAGATAAAATTTTGTTTATTTTTTTGGTATCGTTTGGTTAAAATTTGTTATGTTGCAAATTATTCGATGGGATTATGTATTTAGACGAGGTTATGATGATTTTTTTTTGTTAAATGTTACGAAGTTGATGTAAAACATTTGTTACGTCGGCTTTATATTCTTTGTCAGTATGATGATTAGACAGGTTTATGCTAAACTTTTGTTAAATGTTACGATGTTAATGTAAAATTGCAAATAGTTAAAGCCTAAAATCATTTTTCATGTTTAGAGTTGGTATTTTCTGAAAGGAGGCGGAGTCTAAAAAGAGATAAGCCTAAAAACTTTACTTTATTCGTCTTTACTCGTTAGGTATTATAATGGATAGGTATGGTTATGACATTTTTTGATAAATGTTACTGTGTCAATGTAAGATTAATGTTAATATGTTAGAGATACGCGTGGAAAAAGTATGAAAATTAGCATTGAAATGTTAGAGATATGCTTGAAAAAGTGTGAATAGGTTACGTTTTGTACGAAGTGTTAGGTACTTTACTGTTGCTTAGCGCGGTAAGTTTTTGTATGTAGTCGGTTTTATTCGTAGTATGGTGTGTTAGTGTTTGTCGTTGTACATTATATTCTTAGTTCAGGTTATGTTATGTTAGCTTTATTAATGTAAAAACGTTGTTACGTCAGCATATATTCGATGGTTAGTATATAAAGAACTTATTTTTGTGTTATGTTTGGATAAAACTTTGTTATGTTTACAGTTTTTCGTTGGTCTGTATGATAATTGGACAAGATTATGATAAATCCTTGTTAAATATTATTGCGTCAATGTAAAATTAACGTTAATATGTTAGAGATATGCTTGGAAAAAGTATGAATAGGTTACGTTTTGTATGCAATGTTAGTTACTTTACAGGTATTAAGTTTGGAACTTTGTTAATGTTTAACCCTTTAATTCGTGCTTAAGTTGTGTTGGTTTGGTCTTTTACATTATTTCTTAGTTCATTGATTGCTATGTTAGCTTTTATTAATATGAAAACACTTGTTATGTTCAGCATTATTCGATGGATAGTATTATAAAGAACCTCATTTTGTGCTATGTTTATCCGAAATGATACTCTAAATGCTATGTAAATTCAACTGTTATGTAAAATTAAACATTGAATATGTTTAGAGATACTGCCTTGAAAACAAGAGTGAATAGGTTTAGTTTTGTATGCGGTGCTAGGTGCTTTACCGCTGTTAAGTATTTGGAACTTTGTTAATGTTAGCTGTTTATTCTTAGCGTAAGGTGTGTTAGATTCTTTGTTATTGTACATTATATTCTTAGTTCTGGTAATGCTATTTGTAAGCTTTTATTAATGTGAAACCAATGTTACGTTAGCATATATTCGTTGGTTGGTATATAAAGAACATTATTTTTGTACTATGTTATTGTTGTTGTTTTGTTGTTGTTGTTTGTTTTTTGTTTGGTTGTTGTTGTTGTTGTTGTTGTTTGTTGTTGTTGTTGTTGTTGTTGTTGTTGTTGTTGTCTAACGAGAATATATACCCTTTTGAACTGATATGCTTCGTTCGTGCGTTGTATTCTTGTTTACTTTCTTCTGATTGGCTGAAAGAAAGAATCTCATTACCTATAAGGGTTGTTTACGCATACGATTTCCGTCAGTAGGACATTTTTTCGCTGTACTGGTACGATGTCATCTCCCAACATCTCTACACCTGTTGTTGATATCTTCACAAGGAGCTTCGTTATTCCCAACGATGTGTCATTTATATTTAATCGTCAACCAGATGGATACCGATACATTGCTTGTATTTCCAGCCAGAGGTTCAAATAATAGACCTTTATTCGTTTGTGTTGATGGATTCATCAGGATTATCGATATCGCAGCTGCATGGCTAGAGGATAAGTGTATGTTATCCTATGGATCGAAGAGCTGTGAAATATCTATCAGAGGTGACAGTGTGAGAGGTGATAATAGAATAGACGTTGCGTTCTCGTCGTGTGGCAATATTAAAACCATTGATGTACGCAACTATTGGAAACCTATCGATTGTGTGACCTTCATGCGTACGTGTATAGGTTTCACAGTTCGAACATCTGAAAATATTTACAGCATTGCTTAAAAATAAAAAACGAATTAACATGCATCTTAACGATGTTGACATACTTGGGATTAAATACGTAATAGCGCATGGTGTATATCTATGATATTGTACACCGAAACATGCGGTTTTCCCCTATAATGCAAGTATAACAGGAATGCGTTTAATAACTATCAGCTTGGGTGAGTTTACTTCTCTCTTGTATGAGAGAATGAGTGCTGCTGAATCAAAATACGCCGAAAAATGGTTTAGTGTTGCTGAAGGCATTTATACTTACATCCTTTCAAAGGATGTTGAATTTTCGGAGAGATTTATATGAACATATAAGCGGAATCCTATGCCACCTGCTCAGATGAAATACAATATTTAAAAATAAACTTATTATTTTTTATGTATTTATATGTTATTTTATGTATTTATATAACGCTTTTTCAATGAAAAATTATATGTTATAAATAGAAAACTTGTTTTTACATCCTCGTATCTCGATTTATTACTACATTGATGATGGTTGCTGTTTTATTTCGTCTGGTTGGTTTGGGTGCTAAGTACGTTAATGTTCATAGTTTAGCTTTACAGCGGATAAACTTTACTTTGTTTGTCTTTATCCGTTAGGTAATTATGCTGGTTAGGTAAGTGTTTATGGTAAATTTTTTGCTAAATTATTACTCATGTTGATGTAAAATTATTTTAACATTGTCATGTTGAAGATATGGTTGATAAAGTATGAATGGATTATGTTTTTTGTGAGTCTTGTTAGTTACTTTACTGGTGTTAAGTGGGGACTTTGGTAATGTTAGCAGTTTATTCTTTTGCTTAAGATGTGTCATGTTTGTCGTTGTATATTATATTTTAGTTTCATGTTACCATGTTAGCTCTATTATAGGAAAAACTTTGTTTACGTTAGCCATACTTTCATCGGTCTATATGATAATTACACAAGTGTTGTGATAAATTTCAGTTAAATATTACCATGTTTATGTAAAATTAACATATTGTTATGTTAGAGACATGCTTGACTAAGTGTGAATAAGGTTTGCGTTTTTATGGAATGCTTATGTTTTCGTTTACTTAACTGTTGTTTACGTGTGAAACTTTGTTAATGTTGACCGTTTATTCTGTTTTAAGATGTGTTAAGTTTTGTCGTTGTTCATTATTTTCTTAGTTCAGATGATGCTAAGTAAGCTTTTATTACTGTGAAAACTTTGTTACGTCAGCATATATTGTCTGATCTTTGTATAAAGATACTTGATTTTATGTTATGTTTATCCAAAATGATACCTCAAAATGTGACTTGAATCAATAGATCAATAGATGGGAGGTAGGGAGGAGGGGGGAGGGGG
>JABUQX010107282.1:47500-50000 GCA_015478945.1 Trachelipus rathkii
AACTGCTCGTCATTTGTTTTTGGGGGGGTGGGCTCTGGTTTCACCCGCTTTTGGACATGGGTGAGGTCAACGGCAAAAGGCTTTTATCAACTGGTTCTGTACTTCAGTTCACTTGACCCTGCTATGCTTTGCGAGGGCGAATGTTGGTGCTTTATCTTCTATCCTATGGGGGGTACGCAAGCGGCCTAAGTGTGAGGGAATTTATCACTCGCGTACCACCACCTTTTACGAACGCTTCGTAGCACAATAGGTCTGTATTCTGGCGCACGAGTATTGTGTTGACATTGGTAACTCCAGGCTATTTCGCTGTGGTGCTGCCTTCTTTCCCACCACCTCTTTTTTTCTGTGGAATTCTCTTCATCTTCTGTATTTTTCCTACTGAATTTAATCTCCTCACTTTTAAGCCTGCGTCTATGCGTTATTTGCGCTAGAGGGTGAACTTTTTGAGAGTATCTCTACACCGCCTCCCTTGAATACGGGCTCTGCCGTGAGTGGTGTGACAACTGTAAAAAAAAAATTCTTGAAAGGGCAGACATGTGGCAAAAGAACTGAATCTCCTATTCCCCCATCCAAAACATCATTCAGATTATCCCAGAAAATCGTACTCTTTTCAACATTACCCTCAGATGGATCATATGTCGCAACCACACAAATTTTGACCTTTTCAAACTTAAATTTAACCTTTAGACTTCTAGTACTCACACACACAAAATCTACCATAGCTCTTACCACAACTCAATCATCAGAATTGCACACCCTTCCTCTCCTCCTACTAGCCTCTCAATCCCCCGATATCTTTTCACAAGAGTCCAACACTCATTTTTCACCGTTTCCTTTATCTTTGTTTCCAGTCACAGAGAGCAATCAAATTTTCGCGCTTTCTAAATACTCATCACCTCTTCTTCCTCATCTCCTGCAACATTTATTCCTCTGACATTTCATATACAGATAAGATTCATACATTTTCGCCGAAAGATAGAAGAGGGCTTACTGCGATCACGACCTTCTCCGAGGCATGCATTAGCATTCCTGGCAAAAGATAAGTGGTAGTAGGCAGCCAACCTAACTACCACCGTCCCTTAGTCACCTTCTACGACACGCAAGACATACGATGTGGGCAATTTTTTCTCCCTACACGTTTCTGGATATAAGGATAGGGATGTCTGTAAGATGTTGGTTCTAGAAGAGGGGTGTGGATACAAGTTATGTGTATATGATATGTTGTCTGGAAGGATGAGTGTGGATATGAAGGCATAACAGAAAGGCGAACCATTAGGCACTGGAATATCATACATACCATAAGCAAAATGGATATATTATATTCTATATATATATATATATATATATATATATTATATATATATATATATAATATATATATTATATATATATATATATATATATTATATATATATATATATATATTTATACTATACTATATATAATATATATATATATTAATAATATATATATATATAATTTATAATTATTATTTTATTATTATTATTATTATTATTATTATTATTATTATTATTTTATTTTATTATTATTATTATTTTTATTATTATTTATTATTGTTTTTATATTATTCAAAATTAATTAATATTTTGTTCAATTAATCGGCAAGATAATCGGCGAAATTTGCCGATGACGATGACGATGACGAATTTGAAAAAAATATGGGACCTGATTTTGCCGATGACCGGATGCGTGACGATTAATCGTCCATCACTAATTATCTATATATAAGTATATAATAATATATATTATATATATATATATATTATATATATATATATATATATTATTAATATTATATATATATATATATATATATATAGTATATATATATATATTTCTATATTTAATGTATATATATATATATATAGTTCGAGTGTCATACAATTTTGATTGTATTTGCAATGAGAAAAATAATTATAATTACAATTACACTAACATAGTGTACTTTATTGAACATTTTAGTAGTACATTGAGAAATACCAACTGAAAGATAGGTAACAAGTTAGGCTTCTTCTCGTAAGTTATTCGAAAAGTTGGTAACATCTGTTTTATATCCAATGTAAGACATGCGACTTTTTTGTTCCGATTTGACGTTTCACAATTGGAATGAAAGAGGGAAAATTGTTAGAATGTCCAGGATTTGTTTCTTAATTAGGAAGAAGGGAATACACATCAGCAAAGTTCTCTTACCCAACACGGTATCAGTTGATGTGACCTTTGAAGTTAGTTGTGGAATTTTCGACCATGTTTTTAGGAACTTAAATGAATAAGGTTTCGTACTGGTAAAGTGCATCTAGTGATAAAAATTGGAATGTTATATCAATGAACTTTTGTGAAATTAAAAATTTACATTCCCATCACTGTATCAACGCCATATGAAAATTTTTGGTAAGAGAGAGTTCAATAATATAATCTTCATGCATGTCGACATCCCTCATGGAACTACTTGTAACCTGAACATATCTATGAAATAGTCTAT
>JABUQX010107283.1:0-2500 GCA_015478945.1 Trachelipus rathkii
GGTCATTAATTAAAGAATTAAATTAAGATACTATTATATTAAATTATAAATTATATATATTATATATATATTTATATATATAATTTTTTCATTAAAATAATTTGAATATCTGCAATCATAATAAAAGAAAATTAACAATTATTATTACTATTTCTACATATTTTGAAGAATGTTAACGTTAACGATTAACGTTAACTTCCGTTACATTCTTTACCGATTAACGCTTTAATGATTAACGCAGTTAATTATTTTTGTTAACGATTAAGGATTAACGGCGTTAACTTTCTCATTAACGGTTCCACCTTTGTTAAAAATAATATATATATATATGATAACGAGAAAGCTAAATAAAACCTGGGGATTTTAAGTTTGATCTTAGTAGATATTGCCAAGTTTCAGCTTTAAAAGAATAAAAAAAAATAAAATAAAAATTAAAAAATAGAGGTTATTATTTTTAAAACTTTCAAATATCTCTTAGATGAGTTGTTTGTTACAAATGTCACTTAACTTAGACATTTGGGTGCATAATAATTTATACTAAAATAGTTATTGCAAAATTTGTGATTATACTTAAATGAAAATTTCTTTCAGAGAAATAATATATATAAGTCTATTTATAAAAACGTTAAGAATATTTAAAAAAATATATTAGGAATAATAATTCAAACTTTAATATTTCTGTAGTTTTCAGGTTCAGAAGTTCAAATGTGCATTTTAAAAATAAATCTAAAATTAATATTTATGGGTGTTAAAACCCAAAACAAAATTTTATTATATATATATATATATATATATATATATATATATATATATATATATATATATATATATATATATATATATATATATATATTATATATATATTATATATTGTATATATATTATATAATATATATATTATATATATATATACTATATATATATATATATGATCAGCATCCCGAAAAGGCCAGGCATGTAACTAAAAAACTATAACAGCTACACGAAAATAAATATCATTTTATTAATCAGGAGACATTTTTACCCCGGAAATTAAAAATAAAATAAAAAAAATAACGCTTTTTAAAAAATTAAATTTGTTAAAAAAATTGTTATACACATTGTGGCTCCAATACAAAAGTTTAGATCTAAGCTCCAAATGTTGAAATTTTTTTCCTGTACACGATATTAAAATTTTAAATATCTTAAATCAAGATGCATGGAATAACTATATGATTATTTGTGTTGGTGTCTGTTGAAGTATTAACCAGGGTTTGTAATAACAATAATAATAATAATAATAATAATAAATTTTTTAAGAAAAAAAGAAAAAAATAAAAAAAAAAAAAATAACGCTTTTAAAAAAATTAATATTTAAAAAAAAAAAAGAATGTACGATAAGTATCGTTTATGAGAGGTAGAAAAAGTTTACGATAAGTTTCGTTTTTGAGAGATATTAAAATTACTTTACTATCAAACTAAAAAACTATAACAGGTACATGAAAATAAATAACATTTTTTTTAACTGGATACAATTTTTTAAAAAAAAATACAAAAAAATAAAAAGTAGAAAAAGAAAAATAAAAAATTTTGATATTTAAAAAAAAAAAAAAAAAGGTTTGATAAGTATCGTTTTTGAGAGGTAGAAAAAGTGTACGATAAGTATATTATATGATATATATATATTATATATTATATATATATTATATATATATATATATATATATTATATATATATATTATATATCATATATATATATATATTATATATATATATATAATATATATATATATATATATATATATATATAATGAGTAAAAGCCTATTTAGAAACCTTTTATTGGTTACTCGTTAAAATAAAGGACTTTCCTAGTATATGTTTTTTTTTAACTAAATGAATACCCAAGGGGGGTAGACCGCACCGATGGCAGGAGTCGGGGTCTCTCGGCCTTCCGGGGAACTACGGGTAGGACTATTTCCCCCCTCCGGGAGGGTCTCCGGAACCCCGCTCTCTCTGGTATTTGGGTGTCGCGGGGTTCTCCGCCCCTCTCTACGGGGTACTGGAAACGTCCCGCCGCCTGTGTTTCCCCGTCGGCTGGCGAGCCCCCTCATTGCCCGTGTAATACCTTTCCAAATAATATATATATATATATATATTATATATATATATATAATATATATATATATATATTATATATATATATATATATATATATATATATATATATATATATAGTATATATACTATATACTCTGTCCCCGCCGGCTCGAGCTCCCCCCAAAAAATAGCCAATTTTATTTTTTTTTTTAATTATTTTTTTTTTTTACATTTTTCTAACTAAAATTTCACAGGATTCAAAAATGTATTCCTTTTTTCTGTAGCTCTATTGTAGTTTTTTTAGATATGATTTTTTTTTTTTTTTTACATTTCCAGGACTAAAATTTTACCAGAATTCCAACAATGTATTCCTTTTCCCTGTAGCTATTGTAGTTTTTGAGATATGGATTGTGGCTCTTCTA
>JABUQX010107283.1:10000-12500 GCA_015478945.1 Trachelipus rathkii
TAGACATAATTAAGCAAAGAGAAGGAGGAAACGCCCAAAGGAGGGGAGCTTAAAGAGCAGTGACGCGTGCCATCCCGGTCAAATGCTTTGATATGTCAAGCGCCACCACGCAAGTCTCCCCGTAGTTCCTAAGAGCTGAAAACCATAAATCGGTTAGATAGGCAGCATATCGCCAGACAGAACCTCTAGCGCTGAAGCCGTACTGGCTATCCGGAAAGAAGGGAATGATTTTTCCAGATAATCTAAAAATGAGAGTTGAGAAGGGTTTTCAAAGATCTTAGATAGAATACAAATGAGAGCTATAGCGGCGATAGTTTTGAAGATCAGAGCGGCTTCCTTTTTTCGGAATAGGTTTGGACATGTGCGAGCTTCCAAGCTTGAGGGACAGTGCTAGTATTGAGAACATAGGGAAAGTATAGTTGAACGATGTGCGGGGATAGCACGGAAGAGCACTCCCTCAAAACTTGGGGAGGAATGCCATCTGGGCCACCCGTTTTCCTATTCTTCATAGATTTCAGGGGCCTAATGCACCCGATCAAACGTAATCACAGGCAAAGGACATAGGACACCTGAGAAGAGAAGGAGGAGGAAGAGAAATGCCAGAATCGTCTAGAGGGTTGAGTTATTGGAAAATAGGAGGCCGAAGAAATTGGCCTTTTCAGTTGGAGAATTACAACAGAACCATCAAGGAAAGGGAAGATTTACAGAAGTTGCTAGAGATGTTTTTGCAAGAGGCCAGAAAGATTTTGTCAGTAGGAGGACCAAGGAAGTTTAGCGCACTTTCGTTTGATGAATGCCCGCTTTGCTCGTCGGAAGAGTATCCCTGCAACGTTTTCTAGCTGAATGAAAATTGACAAGAGCGATAGTTTTATTCCACCTCCGCGATACGCACTGTCTCTAGCCCGAATGGCCAAAGAACAGCAACGATCGAACCATGGTTTTATGAGGGAGAGAAAGATTTTAGGTGGAGAAGGAATGACTTGCCTAGTCCCATGCAACGATTACAGCTCCCTCCTTATCTTTTAAATATTATCATCCATCATTATTGCCTAACTGAGGTAGCAAATTTTGCTATCATTCTGCAAACTTGTAACCTTACTTTAAGTCCCTGGTTTTAAAATTTTTATACATATATGATTAACCAGCCACTTGACCTAAGAATCGTTAACAGACCACAACAAATGTCTCCTCATTTCCATTAATAAAATATATTCCCATATTTAATTATTATTATTATTAATTATTAAAATTATTCTTATTATTATATTATTATTATTATTAATAATTATTATTATTATTATTATTTATTTATTATTATATATTTTATTATTATTATTATGATTATTAATTTATTATTTTTATTATTATTATTATTATTATTATTATTATTATTATTATTATTATTATTATTATTATTATTATTATTATTATTATTATTATTATTATTCGATTATTATTATTATTTATATTATTATTATTATTATTATTAATAAATTATTATTATTACTTATTATTTAAGGGAGACTTCATAACTGACCCCCTACTTTTTGAAAGGCAAATCAAATTTTTTCCCATTTTTTTTTTTTTATTATCTAAATAGTGGAAAATTCCTCCTGAGCATCCATGTTGTAATTAATTTTTTGGAAAATTCCTAAATGGTTTTTTTAGATTTTACACGAAATTATTTAGAGAGGTGTCGAACTAAAAAATTCCAATTCCAGTCAAAATTGCAATTCCAGGTTCAGGATCAAAAATGTTTTATTTTTAATAACAGAATTTTTTTTTTTTTTTTTTGTTTTGCAATTTCCAACCCAGGCTCCAGCTTTTACTCGGTAAAATAGGTAAAGTCGAAGTCGGAGCCGGAGCTTGAGCCGGAGCCGGAATCGGAGCCGGAGGTGGATCCTGGGTATAATTTTTATCAAGAATTTTTTTTTTAGGTAAAAAAATTTGTTACCAAAAGAAATACTGATCAATTTTCAAATGGTAGAGAAACCTTAGTCGGAAACGGGACCGGAGCCGGAGCCGGAGCCGAAGCTGGAGCCGGAGTCGGAGTCGGAGCCTGAGCCGGATTCTGGGTATAATTTTTTTCAATAAATATTTCTTTAGGTGAAAAATATATTACCAAAGAAGTGCTGAACAATTTTCAATAGTGTAGAAACCTTAGCCGGAAGCCAGAGCCGGAGCCGGAGCCGGAGTCGGAGCCGGAGTCGGAGCCGGAGTCGGAGCCGGAGCCGGAGCCTGGGAGTAATTTTTTTGAAGAAATATTTTTTTAGGGAAAAATATATTGCCAAAACAACCACTGGACAATTTTCAAATAGTGGCAAAAACTTATGTTAAACTAATTGGCGAACCATATGGGCCGGAGCCGGAGCCGGAGCGCGAGCCGTAGCTGGGCATAAAATTTTTTTCATAACTCCGTTTTACGCAAAAGCTATATATTACCAAAAGAGTGCTGCAATTTTAACAATAAGTGCAGGAAACCTTAGTAGGAGCCGGAGCC
>JABUQX010107283.1:20000-28999 GCA_015478945.1 Trachelipus rathkii
CTCAAATGAGCAGGTAGAATATCCTTCATTCTGAAAAAACTATTCATTTTAAAATCATTGACAAGTATAAAAATAATTTTATAAGATGGAAAATTTTTAGAAATTGATATTTGAATGTTTTTAACGAGCTTCGGAGTGTTGGGACCGAAGTAAGGAACTTTTAGATAAACTACTTGCAATGATGAATCCACATCTGGCTGTTTAGGGCGAAAAATTATTATTATTATTATTATTAATTATTGTTATTATTATTAATTAATTATTGTTATTTATTATTATTATTATTATTATTATTATTATTATTATTATTATTATTATTATTATTATTATTATTATTATTATTATTATTATTATTATTATTATTATTATTATTATTATTATTATTATTATTATTAATTTTTAATTTTTAACTTTCATAATATTATTGTAATTTTAATTTATGTTTTAGCTGATGATGGGTTTGGATAAACCCGAAACGTCCTAATTAAATGATATCAAAGCTTCTGTTCGTCTTTTTATTTCTTATATATATATATATATATATATATATATTTATAAATATATATATATATATATATATATAATTAAAAATTAAGGGTTTTTTAACTCATAAACTTTATTTAGCTTTACAATGAGAAATGTCAAAGGTTTGTCCATTTGAAAAGTACATGAAAATAAACTTTGAATAATTATTTTGAATGCATTATAAATAATATTAATTAAGATTTTATAAAATTTTATAGATTTTTATTATTATTTCTAATTTTTTTTCTTTTAGATTTATGAGTAATCAGAAATTTTAAGTAACTAATTTAGTATAAAATATAAACAATAACTACAAGTTTAAATTTGAGTTTTTAGAATAACAGCCTTCATTTATTTTTATTAATTGTGATGTCTTAATATAGGTGAAATAAATTTTTCTTATAAAATATAAACAATGAAAACTCATTTAAAAGTTGTTTGCAAGTTTTAAAATAATAGTTTTTAGTTTTGTAAAATTTATTTTGAAATGTTCAGTTACAAGCAATTTTGGCCAGCATACTTTAAGCTGAAACTTGGTAATTACCTATCAAAACCTAACTTAAAATCCATAAGTTTTATTTTTCTTCCTCCTTATTATGTTGATATATACCTGGGCGTATACAGGGGGGGCAGGGGGGGGGGGGGGGGGGGGGGGGGGGCACTTGCCCCCTAAATCTTGACGAAAGAAAAAATGAACCTTTTATATATATATATATATATATATATTTAATATATAATAATATGTAATAATAATAATATGTATGTATGTATGTATCATATTAATAATAATATGTAATATATAATAATAATAATAATAATAACGCATATAATAATATAATAATATGTATATGTATGTATATGAAATAGCATAATAATATATATAATATATCAGCACTCTATATATATATGTATATATAATAATATATATGTAATATATAATATAATAATATAATAATAATAATAATAATAATATGTAATAATAATAATAATATGTTATTATTATTATATTATAATATAATAATATAACATATAATATATAATAATAATAACATTTGTAATAATAACAATAATAATATTGTTAAATAATATCAATAATATAATATATATAATAATATAATAATAATAATAACAACATAATAATAATATAAACATATATATGTAATATATAATATATATATGTATGTATATATAATAATAAATAATAATAATAATATAATAATAATATATATGTATATATATATATATATAATAATAATATATGTAATAATGGAAATATGTAATAATAATAATGTTGTATAATATAATATTAATAACCAATAATATATATATATATAATAACATATAATATAATATATATTTATATATACGTATATATATATATATATAATATAATATATGTATATATGTAATGTATAAATGTAATAATATACAATAATAGTAATAATAATAATAATAATAATAACAATACATAATATATAATAATATATATATAATATATATATAATAATAATAACAATAATAATATCTATGCTATATCATGTAATAATAATAATAATATGCCGGACTTAGTAACGAAGGTTTATTAGTAGAAAAGCTGAAAAAGATATATCAATTATTGAACAATGAAATTAGTAATTACCTAATTACCCAACGTATTAAAAAGCTTATTTTCTAAAAAGGGAGTTTTAATAGCTTCTGGCAGTAATTCTCACTAGGTGTGTGGATTTTTAAAAAATTTGATTATTATTTTATATTGACCGATGAAACTACAGATTTGTCAGTCAAAAATTTTATTACTAACATTGTTAAACTTTTTCTAAAGAGTTTCTTAATAGCTTCTGACAATTCTGCTGGGTGGTGGATGCAAAATTTGGTGTCTACATATTGACCGATGAAACTTGCGGATTTGTCAGGCAAGAACAATATAGGATTAAGGTTTTCGATTTTGAAAAAATGACTGTTCGAGAGGAATTTTTCTGGGGTTTGAAGTTCTTAAAGAGACGGATGGTAAAACCATTGCCAAAACGATTCATTTGTTTTTAGAAAAGATATATATATATATATATATATATATATATATATATATATATATATATATATAACATATATATATATATATATATATATATATATATATATGTAATATTAGTATGTATAACCAACAATGGCATGTAATGTATAATATGCTCAATATCTTAACAACCCAATATATGTATGTAATATGTAATATGTTCAATACATAATAATGTAATATAATAGTGTAATAATAATAATAAATATGTAATATGTAATAATAATAATAATAATAATATAATAATAATAATAACCAATATGTAATAATAATAATATAATAATAACAACAATAATGTACCAATAATATAATAATAATAATAATAATATATGAAATATAATAATATATAAATAATATAATAATAATAATAATAATAATAATAGCCAATAGCCAATAATAATAATAACCAATATAACTCTAATATACTTTATATATATAATAATAATATAATAATAATAATAATTAATAATGTATGAATAATATGTAATAATAATATGTAATAATAATCTTAATAATATAATAATAATATGTTTTGTATTTTTATCTTAATATTGACATAATTAAAAAAGTTTAATACAATTATTTTATGGAAATGTAATATATATATATTGATATAATATATAATAATAATAATGCTTAATAATAATAATAATAATAATAACAATAATAATAACCAATAATATATAATATATATATGTATATGTGTAATAATAATAATAATAATAGCCAATGTAATAATAATAATAATGTAATAATATATGTAATATGTATATATGCTAATAATAATAATAATAATAATAACAGCAATAATAATAATATGTAATATAATAATAATATGCTGTATATATATATATATTGAAAGATATATATAATAATATGTATAATAATAATGTTTATATTTAATATGTTTTCATGTATTTAAAAATATTACTAAGTTTGTATATGAAAGATTGCTGTATCTGCGTATTGTATTCTTTTTAAAATAATAATATAATGTAATATGTATTGTATGTAATAATGTGTGTATGTAATAATATTATGTATGTATGTATGTATGTATGTAATGTAATAATATGTATATATATAATATGTAATAAATAATATGATATGTATTTGTATATGTAATATGTATATGTATGTATGTATATGTGTATGTATGTAATAATATAACAATAATAATAATATGTAATAATATAATAATGTATAACATAATATAGCAAAATAATAATAATAATGTATGTAATAGAATAATAATAATAATAGCTAATAATAATAATAGTAATAATATATGCTATAATAATATAACCAATAATAATAATTAATAATAATATACAATATGTAATAATAATAATATCAATATAATGTATATCACTGTAGCGCTAATATGTATGTAATGTAATAATAATATATGTAATATAATATCGTGATAATAATAATAATATATGTATATAATAATATACAATATAATTTATATATATATCTTAGTATGCCGGAACAATATATGTATGTGTAATAGCCAACCAATATATAATAACCAATATGTAATAATAATACCAACCAGTAATATAACAATATATATATGTGTGTATAATATATACCCTCATGTAATAATAATAATAACAATAACAATAATATAATAATATGTATGTATGTAATAATAATAATAACTTAATAATAATATAATATCAATAATATAATAATATGTAATAACAACCAATAATATGTAACATATGCTTCTTTGTCAGTAACAATAACAACCAATATATGTATATGTAATAATATGTAATATGTATAATATATAATATGTAATAATAATAATAATATGTATATAATAATAATAACAATAATAATAATAATAATAATAATAATGTATGTATATAATAATAATATGTAATAATAATAATAATATATGTAATAATAATAATAATAATAATAATATTAATATATCTTAATAACTCAATGTAATCATGTATAATAACTAACCAATAATATGTAATAATAATAATAATAATATAATAATGTAATAATAATTAATAACAATATTAACAATAATATAATATATGTAATAATAATAATAATAATAATATATGTAATAATAATAATAATAATAATAATAATATATAATATAATAATAATATGTATATATATATTTCCTCAACCTTTGCCCCCCTAAATGAAATCCTGCCTACGCCCATGCCAACTGCTATTACGAAAAATAGTTTTTAATTTTCTATTTAAGATAAATTTCTTCTTTTTTACTGACAGGTCTTTCATTTTATGCGCCTGCTGAAGTAACCTAGAGAAGCCCTGTATGTGTCCAGGATTTGCAATGTATCAAACGGACTGTAGTTTGCGAAAGTATAATGTGCACTTATTGAAAGCTGTCTTTATTTCCTTTTTTATATCTAAAGTTTTATTTCTAAGTAATTCTCTTTCCAAATTTGAAAAACCGCTGCCTCTATCCATGTTAGTAGTAGGACTACCATATTGGACGCAAATGACCTTGACCACCTACCTGACCTATACTGACCTTGACCACCTACCTGACCTATACCAACCTTGACCTTAACCATCCTGGACCTTTTTGGACCTTGACCTTGACTGACCTTGACCTTGCCTGACCTTGACCCTTTTTGACCTTGACCTTTTTCGACCTTGACCTTTGATCTTCCATGGGTCATTTTTGGCCCCGGTAGTTTGGCAACCTAATTTTTTGGCACCTAATTTTTTTGGCAAAACAATTTTTGGCAACCCTAATTTTTGGCAACCCTTCGAGAAGAGGGTTGTAAGCTGATTGCGTCAGCAGCAACCGTTGTACGTATCCCCACCCTATTTTTACGCCCCCTAATTTTTTCGACCATGGGTCAATTTTTGCCCACGGTAATTTTTGATCTTCATTTAGGGGCTTAGCCCTATTTTTTGATGTCTTAACTTTTTTTGTCCTTTCCCTTTGCTCCAAAGCTTGACAGATACCATAGGTCCAATTTTGACTACGTTAATTTTGTCGCTTCATGGGTCAATTTTGACCCGGTAGTGTGTCCTTCCTTTAGGGAGCTTAGCCCTTTTGATGTCTTAACATTGTTTGACCATGATATTTCAGGCCTTGACCTTGCCAGATACCATGGGTCATTTTTGGCCCACGTCAATTTTTGCCCACTCGTGGCCCACCCGTCCCATATTTCGTTCCTAACGCATGTATGGATCTATTCTAACTTGAACACCTACACACACACACACACACACACACACACACACACACACACACACACACACACACACTTATACACACATTCCCTATGACACACTCACCCATAGATACTTGCACTTACATTTACTCTTATTCACACGTACAAACACACGACCAACCCTTTGGTCTTCCATGGGTCAATTTTGGCCCACCGTTTAGGCCATCCCTAATTTTTCGGCAGCCCTAATTTTTCGCCCAACCTTTTGTATTCTACGGTACAATTTTGATGCCTCAGCATTATTGATGCCCCAACTTTGATACCTCAACTTTAATGACTCCCAATCACCGTAGGAGTATCTAGTGATGTTCTATTGGTGTTCTGTAGTGATGAACGAGTGCCAGGTGAGTGCCAGGTGGGTGCCAAGTGGGTGCCAATGAGTGCCAATGAGTGCCAGGTGAGTGCCAAGTGAGTGCCACCTGAGTGCCACTTTTTTTCAAGCCTTTTCTAGCCTCCCTGAAGACCCCGAAGATAGCCTAATAATAGTTAATCTTACCCCTGGGTTATGAGTATGAGTTGATTGGTGTATATTACAGAGTTACTTAAGGATGCTTCCCTACTATGAGTTAGTCTTTTTCTATCACTTACTTAATACTATATATATATATATATATATATATATATATATATATAACATAATATATATATATATATATATATATATATATATATATATATATATATATATTTATATATATATATATATATATATATATATATATATATATATATATATATATATATATTCTTTATATATATATATATATATATATATATATATATATATATATATATATTACTTACACACACCTACACACATACACTGTGACGCCTTACACACATTCTATGACACTTGTACACTACTTGACGCTTATAAGCGCTTGCACTCTCCATAGACGCACATTAAACCATATACACTTACACTAACACCCACAATACACTTACGTTTACACTCACACACTTGATATTTTGATGCCTCAACTTTTTGATGCCTCAACTTTTGATGCTCCATCATAAATGCCTCGCATTGATGCCTCAACTTTGAAGGTTCATCTTTGATGACTCATCTTTATTGACGTCATCTTTGATCTATATTGAAGATTCATCTTTGATGAAATCACCTTTGATGGCTCACCTCTACCCACATCAAGAACAGAGTTAGTATTAATGTCTACCCTATGTTATAAGCTGATCCCAGGACGCAGCATGATCTTTCCGCTCCGCGTGAAGCCCCACGAACCCGCACCCGCAGGTGCGACCGCCGCGTTCCGCCCGCCGCGAGCTCCACCCGCAGGCGCAATATTTCCCCGTTCCCGCCCGCCGCGTGCGCCCGCCGGCACAATATTTCCGCGTAACCACCGCCGCGTGCACCCGCAGGCACATATCCCTGCGGGAATGAAAAATATATACTATAAGTCATTCAGTTCATTTTTATTTCATAGCAAACATTTCAAAAATTTTTTCAAATATACTATGAGTAGGTCATTCATTTTATTTCATGCTTTAAACATTTTTATTAAAACATTTTTCACGACCCTAAAACTGTAACTCATTACAGACCTATTATTTAACTCATATATTTATTAACATTATTTTTACTTAATACTTTTTACTTAATACTTTTTAATTTATAAATTTTTAAAATTGTATGAAAGAAGAAAAAACCAGAGTGTCTGATATATATCATTTTATTTTACTACAATTGTGCTGAAATTTTACTAAAAACATTAACATTACATACACCTTAAAGCAGTAAATCAGTAAAACAATAGAATTACCTAACTTACCACAGAGGGGGATAGTATGCTTTTTGTTTACTGCTTTACTGCTTAACTCATGTTTTTACTGCTTTAACTCATATGTTTTACTGCTTTAACTCACATATTTATTAAAATTACACATACCTTAAAGCATTAAATCAGTAAATCAATAGGGTGTTACCTAACACCTAAGGGGAATAGTATGCTTTTGTTTTACTGCTTTACTGCTTTAGCTTTTCTGCTTTACTGCTTTAACTTTCACTGCTTTACTGCTTTAACTCACATTCACAACAAAAACAGTAAATCAGTAAACAGTTTAGAGGTGTTACCTAACACCCTAGGGGTGATTAGTATGCTTTTGTTTTTACTGCTTTACTGCTTTAACTTTTCTTAACACTGCTTTAACTTTTCTTAGCTATAACCACTTTCACACTTTACTGTTTAACTTTCTATAACTACTGCTTTAACCATATACTTATTAACATTATTGTTTTTATTTTGTTTTAATACTTTTTATTTATTTTATTATTATTTTTATTTATTTTTATTATTTTTTTTTTTTTTTTTTTTTTTTTTTATTTTTTTTGGTGTTGTAAAGATTTAAACCTTTAAATCAATATTATCATTGACACACACACACACACACACACACACACACACACACACACACACACACACACACACACACACACACACACATTCACTATCACACATACACACACATTCACTAAATTCTACATAAATTTAACCATCACACAAACCCACTTACACGGACACGCACATTCACTATGACACTTATACACGCATTCACTATGACACTTACATTTACCCATAGACACTTACATTTACACTTACACGCACACACACACACATATTTACTTACACTCACACACACAGATTTACTTACACACACACAGATTTACTTACACACACCAGATTTACTTACACACACACACACAGATTTACTTACACTCACAGATTTACTTACACTCACTTACACATATAACGTATAAATTTATTAAAACATTTTATGTTTTAATTGAACACACATACATTTATATTACTCATTCAAATATAACTAAAATTATTTTCAAAGTTTCTTAAAACTTCTATAATTCAATCATTATCTTTGAACAAAGAATTTATTATTAACTGTTAATACTTTTTGTTTATAAATTTTATAACTATCAAGTTTTAAAATAATTTTTACTAAAATTTTATGAAATTTTATTAAAAACATTATTTTACGTACCTTAAAGCAATAAATCAGTAAATCAGTAAGGCAAGCCCCTAGCACCCCCTCTACACCAAGCTATGCCACGTTTTGTTCTATTGACTTACTGCTTTACATCATCTTTAGCTATGTAATAAGTATAAAAATAACAAAAATAAAGTTTA